>CAJQZM010041148.1:21650-44916 GCA_907164665.1 Colias nastes | reverse complement strand
GAAATATTATAAAACCTATAGGTATTATTTAATATATAATTTATCCAGGACACAGAGGAGTCCCGTCCGCAGGTGGTGGCGGCGCGGGGGGACAGCATCATCGCTGTCGCCAACCCCGCGCTGCAGCCGCTACCCCCACCACATCCTGCTAGGAACCACTCCAATTGATTCAAGTTAAGATCAAAATTATGACGCCCTGCTACACGGTGGAGTGACGACATCCGCAGGGTTGCTGGTCAAAACTGGCGACAACGAGCAAACGACCGGGCTCAGTGGCGTGCCATGACTGAGGCCTATGTCCAGCAGTGGACAGTGTAGGCTGACAATGATGATGATGATGATGATGATGAAGATCAAAATTAAAGTGGAAGTCAAAGTTTAAATTAAAGTCGAAGTCAAAGTTAAATCTAATTTACCGACTTTAACTTGCCCAGTGACCACGAGTTAAAGTCAAAGTTAAAGTGAAAGTTAAAATGAAAGTTAAAGTGAAAGTTAAAGTTCTTGTGAGAATTATGATACATGACGGCAAAGGTATACAGAACAGTAATAATAAAGGACAAAATGACGATACAGATACATACAAATTCAAAGTTCAAGTCAAAATGTAAATAAATAATATGAAAGTCAAAGTTACGATATACAACGACAAAGATACGCACAAAATAAAGACACACAATACCGATCCGAAAGATCCAGGTAGTAAAGTAAAATAAAGTAAAAGGGCGGGGAAATGGAATCTCCGAGCCAAATTCATTTTTAAAACACTGGCAACACATAAACTTGATAGAGACAAAGTAAAATTTGAATGCAAAGTCCATGTTAAAGTGGAAGCGTTTACAAAAAGTCGAAGTCAATATCAAAGTGAAATTAAATATTATGTACTTAAGTAAAGTGCCTGAGGATACTTCCAAAATTACGATTTTTCTCTAATGGCTATGTTGATCCTTTTTCATATAATATTATTATTTTAATGCATTGTATTTAACCCCATATATCTAAACATTTCAAACTATTTATGTTTTACATACAATAGGTACTTTAAAATCTTTATAAACTTAAAAAAACTATACATAAAAGTACAAAGCCAGTATAACAATCGTATTTTAAAAAGTATTACTTCTTGTTGCGATTTATTTATTATGCTCATCATAAATTAAGTTCACGTACCTACAAGTTCATGAATTTTAACATTTTCTGAGAAATATTTTCCCAGTAATTTAATTTGCCACGATAATTTTGTTATATTCAAGGAAAATGTTAAACAATGTTATTAAGCAGGAATCATCAATGCAAGAACTTAACTACTTATTTTCTATATTTTGCCCGTTTTTTGTATTCAATCTATCTAATCTTTAATTGACCGACAAGTTTTTAAATGAACTCTTCAATTGTAAGCCGACAAAGAACCAAAAAATCTTAATTGACCGACAGGCCGAATTGATACGAATTCTTTGACGAATCATTTTTTAGATAGATTGAATATAAACTGTTAAATAAAAATATAAAATTTTGCATTCAGTGAACTTTATTTATTTATTTTTTAATTAATTTAAATAACAAGGTTTACAACGATGCCACAGCTTTTAAATACATACAAATTACATAAACGAAATCAAACATTGGTATTCGATTCTTCTAAACAAAAATCATCTGCACTTTTATGAAAAATTGTTTACAAATGAATTTTCATTCATAACCCAAACGATTGTAATAATATTATCAATTCTATTTTCTATATTATAATCATGTTCACTTAATTAAAATATCGATTTGAAAGTATTAAAAATGTTATTAATTTCTATAGATACTGATGAAAATTGATAAAATAACTATCAAATCATTCTGATATTTGATCATCTCTTGAAATATTTTATATTACTTATCTATTTAATATTTTTCTAATAATTATTATTCCCAATATACTTATTATTTATTTCTGCATAATAATGCGAGTTAAAACATATTTGATATGTACCGAGTGATAGATAATATTATTCAAATTAAAATAAAAAAATATACATAGTCCTCCTGCTAATATGTACATATTCGTAAAACAAAAAAATAATTATCCGTTGACTTTTTTTTTCAAATTTTCTACAGCTTAACTATGTTGACATTAAATAACATAAATGTTGTATTTATATATTTATTTCTGAACAAAAGGAAATCCATTTAAAAGCCTTAGCTTTAAAGTCTATAATAAAAAAAAATTCGAACATAAAAAAACATCCTCAGAGCTTTAATATTTTTATTTCTCGGTACATATCATTATAATATTATTATTAATAACCGACATCTGCATATATTTGAATTGTAAATAATCAATTAAATTGTAAATACAATAATTATAAGAAAGCCATAGTATGCCTTTTAGTCATAAACTTAAGTTATATTATTGTAAGTACTTAATTGTAAGGAAATAAAATATGTATGGTATTTTTTTTAATATTTTTGTTTTATTCCATTTCCCAAGATAACTTAATTAAAGAGAGAATTATACATATTATTACTGCGTACTTACCTACTTTTAAAATACGCTTATAGAAGCAATAAGGCTAAAGACGCGGGTTCGAATCGCGATCGATTTTTTTTATTCTTTAATATTTTATAGCTTTATTCCGATTCCTGAACTAACTTAAAAACGGCTAAGGAATGGAACTCTCTCCCTAGCTCCATATTTCCTGCACAATACAATCTGGAACTGCAGCACAGACGATCAGAGATGCGTAACGTAGGTACCACAGAACATTTATATGTTCTGTGGTAGGTACCACAGAACATATAAGTAGGTACAGTCGGTTAATTAAACAAATCTACTTTCATAGTGTCACAATCAATATGTAGTAAATCACAAAAGATACTACGCGTTTAATTATTAACTATCAAGAAGGTATAAAAGTTGTTTTGCTACATGCAAGTTTATTAGTAGGATAGGTGACTTAAAATTATTATTAAAAAGAGCAATTAAATTATATACCGTTTCCACCAATAATGTTTAGAAATAGAAACTTCTTTATAAAGAGTTTAGAAATAAATTGCAAAATATGTACTATTCCTTATTAAACAGTGTGTTAAATACCCATGTTCTTCACAATTAAGCTATTAAACGCCCATACATGTAGTTACCAATGTTTATCCAATGAATAAATATTGATCTACATAATACATTACACAAGCCGACCTCAACATTATTAATGACTCAATAGGAACTAACAAGTAATAGAAATTATTACCTTGAATTACGATCTGTAGAACTAAATTAGCACATTGACATGTGTAAGTGATGTATGTCCTGGTGTACAACTTCCGTTAGTGATTAAGATTTATTTAGCAATAAGACAATGGTTATAGGACACTAGTTTTACGACGGGTATTTCAGTACTTCATCTTTATACCAACTTCCGTACCTTATTCATTACTAGATAGGTATGTTTTGTTCTTGAAAAAAAAAAAGATTCAAGATGCTTCTCTACTGTTAAAATTGAAATCTGTTCAATTGTTTTAACTTTTAGCGTGAAGTCGAGTAGTATAGGCCACTCTCTACGCTCTCTAGTGAGTTCAATTTTAAATAGGCCTTAGTTACTCATATCTGCGCTTCGCGGTTTCACCTCCGTGGCTCCGCTCCTGTTGGTCTTAGCGTAATGATATATAGCCTGTAGAGCCTTCCTCTATAAATGGGCTATCTAACACCGAAATTTTTTTTCAAATCGGACCAGTAGTTCCTGAGATTTGCGCGTTAAACAAACAAACTTTTCAGCTTTATAATATTAAGTATAGATAGCTACTACTAGTTATTATTCTGTGGTATAGATTAGTATAGATTCTTTAGTGATTTATCAGATCTTAACTCAGTCCAAATCAAAGAACGTTTCACTAAGCGGAAGTTAGTGCTTCTAGTCATTTCCTTTATATTATGAACATAATAATTATTACCTACTTACCTTTGTAATTACAAGCTTGTGACATAAATCGCTGAGAAATCTGATATGTGGTTTGCAATTCATTTAAATAATTAATGATGAAATTATCCTGTTTGTTGTTACAAAGGTTAATTAATGTTAATTTTTTAACCTAGCCTGTTTTAACTAAGAGTTAATAATGGAAGAAGCCTGTTATGTACCTAACTAGTAAGAATTAGGTCAAGGAAGCATCGACCGCAAGTAAAACGTAAAACAAAAACTTCTAATAAAAACCTACTATGATATAATGTATTTAAATAGTCTCCACAGACAACAGTATAAAAGAAGTCAGTAAAGTCAGGAATATCTAATACTAGCTGCGCTCCGCGGTTTCACTCGCAGTGCTCCGCTCCTGTTGGTCTTAGCGTAATGATTCCTCGATATTTCGATAAATGGACTATCTAACACCGAAAGAATTTTTCAAATCAAACCAGTAGTGCCTGAGATTAGCGCGTTCAAACAAACAAAAAACTCTTCAGCTTTATAATATTAGTATAGATATATTATGACCTTTGTGAGGTCTCTCAAGTGACGTATATAGTACGTATGTGTAATATACACACACACACAAACTGATTCTCGTCTCTTCTTATTAAATGCTCTGAGATTTTGTGAATGCAGATCACGGTCAGATGCGTAATGCTTCGTCTCTAAGTGGTCTCTAATGTCGGAATTACACAAGACAGCCCTTGAGTCGATTCTGGGAAATATACGGGATGTAAAATTGAACGTTACTATAGTTACCGATATTATAGAATGATTACGAATTTGTCATTATGAGTAATAAAGGAAAGGGTGAATGATTAATTAAAATTATTGTCTGACGAAGAAGTTTTTGAATTTTTACGTATTTTTTTTTTTGTAAGAATTGTATCGAAAATAACAAAAAGATATCAATGGTTTTTAAGAAGCAGACGTTAATGAACTAACTACTTGGATACAACTTATTATATACCAAGCAAAATAATTATAATATCTATATACATTAACTGGTAACCCAAAACATCCTCCGATCAAGAAAATATCGTACCTATTATGGATAGCGATCATGATAAAACGAGGCAGGCTTTATTATTATAATGCATTAGTACAGAAATGGGAAAATTTGAGCACAATTTTAGACTTCAAGTTTAGGTTTAAACGGTAGGTGACTAGGTAAAAGTAGCTATTAGTATCTGCAGGGTCAAACGCAGCTAAAACCAAACCAATCAATTCACATTTAAGATTAAGCAATATTTATGAATCATGAAGCAAATTACGTAATGATAAAATATCTCTTGTATTTACTTATCAATTTCATTCATCAATTTTCTTTCGTATGGAAAATTCATTCATAAATATAAATAATTGCATTGCATAAAACCATATTTACAAAGATTTTGCAACTCTTTTTAAATTGTGTGATAACATCAATGTTTTACACAATTTCAATTTAGAAAGTATCAGATAATATCACAATTAGTTATAAATGACTATGATGCGATCTGTTTAATAATATAATTTTGTATTTCGACAAACATTTGGATCAAGGGAAATCAGAATAGTTTGTGTCCAAAATTCAGTGAAAACGCACCTCTAATAATTTTACAAAATTTACAATATTTTCTTTTGTTTACGTTTTCTTTGTTCTTATTAAGGGAATTAACATTGTATTAATTGTTATATTGTCTCTGTATAACAAAAATGACGATAGACGGTAAAACAATATGCAATCTGATACAATCGTTTCCTGTATTACTAATCCTGGCCCAAAATAACAACAAATGCTTAAAAACTCCCTTCATTTACAAGCCTCCCTCCCCAACCCACCCTCCTGATTACTACGAAGCGTACGATGCACTAATCCAAAACCTTTTTGGACATGACTGTTACTATACCAAAAAGTTCCTACATCATACAAAACATCCTTGCTATGACGCCCATAGCTACGGTCACGAAACGCCTGTCTATGGTCATGGTTACGGTTATCCTTACGGATATCCTAGCCATGGTTACGGTTACGGTCACGAACACCAAAGCGGGTACCCTGGCGTGCTTTTATCTGACGGTCATCTTGGGATTAGTCGTAAGGGGATTATAGGGAACGGTAGCATGGACTACAAAAGCAATTATGCGCCCAAACAAATGTACAACGTGAAAAGGCGGGTTAAAGTCGTTGTCAAGAACAAAGGAGAGAAGAAAAAACGATCTCAACAATTGAAAACAAGTAAGTGCTTTTTTATCTGTTTTATTTTGAGGAATGTCAGTCTCCTCATTCCTTCTTTCCTTCATAGTAACGAAAAAGATTTTAGAAAGTATAATTATTGTGTTCATTGCATTATTAAAGACAAAACTAATTTAGACAAACACACTTAGTAGATTTTTTTAGAACTCAGACATTATCATAATATACGACGCTATTTTGTATTCCGCAGTATCCCTGTAACATATTTGCGTACTATCTGCAGGGGGCACATGCACTTTATCAATAAAATTGATACTTTTCATTTTTTCCTTTCGTCTCTTACGTTAGAACTAACCAAAAATTTATTCTAAGAATATGTTTTCCGGCTTAGGTCATTCTTAACCTTGCATATTGTCCATCTAAACTCTAATATATTAAGGTTTGCCTGCTTTAGGAATATTATATAGATCATCAGTATTCTAAATGCTTGTTTCTTATATCACGGCTAAATGTAGATGTGAATGGTAGCTTCAATGATGCATCTCAAATGGTTCCTTGATTTATATGAATGTGTTACATTTTATGCGCCTTGCTGGAATATTTATTTATAACTAGCTTCCGCCCACGACTTTGTACGTGCATCCCCGTTTTTCCCCGTTCCCACAAGAATTTCGGGAAATCCTTTCTTAGCGGATGCCTACGTCCTAACATCTACCTGCATGCCAAATTTCAGCCTGATACGTCCAGTGGTTTGGGCTGTGCGTTGATCTAGATCACTATATCAGTCACCTTTGAGTTTTATATATAAAGATACTATATTTTACAAAACAATGTAAGGAAATCTAGTACAATCAAATAAGGTATAAATGTTTTGCACAATAGGCGGCCTTATTGCTACACAGCAATCTCTGCCAGGCAACCTGTCAATATGTTTAACCGACTTGAAAAAAAGCATGCGTCTGACTAAAAATTATGGGTGACATAAGTTTAATATAACAATTAATTGTATTTCTTATAAATAACATGTGTTTGTCGTCTAGAAACATTCTGAAACGTTCCTGTTTGTAATCCCAATTTTTGCGACTTACCACTTTTGACAATAAAGTTACCTACTTTTGAAAAATAAAATATTTGTCTTTTCTTTTGTTATTAAAAGAAGCAGCGATATCGCTTGACGAAACGCTCTTGAAGATACTTGAACTATAACTTAGGTCTTCGTATCTCATTAATATAGATGATTTCAGTAGAAGCCACTGTACTTTTAATCCGGATGCTGTTTATTCAATTTTGATACAGATGTGACTAAGTTTAGGGAAATTCATTAAATTCCAAGGGGATTACGTGTGACGTAATGGATTTATAAAGGCCATACAAGTTATAGGAGTTAAGATTTTCGCGTCAGTGTTACCGAGTCTCGCGAAGTGCGTACGCGCCGGTCAGAATGGCGCGCGATATTTTATTCGTTTTTTGTGTTTGTTTTTGTGTTCAATATGTTTTTTGTCAGTTTGGTGAGTTTTTTTTATAGTTAGTTATGGTGTGTTAAGTTTTTCGTGTGTTTTGTATTTTATTATGTTAGTACTAAATCCGTAATTTATAAATATTGACAGTGTTTTGTTTTTCTACTTGGGTGGTGCGGCTTAAACATCTTATTTATCTTCAACTAAACATAATAATGATCTTTTTATATATCTATCTTTTTATGTGTAACATATTAACTATCATATAATAATATATTATCACAATAAACACATGTCGTAATATTTATTAGATTGCTCTCGAAATATTTATGAAACGTCTAAATAGAGCTGTAGAGAAGTAGAGTTATGTAGAGATATGAGAGAAATATTAACTTATTTCACGGAAAATCAACTGAATATAATAGTTATTTTAGAAGCAAATAAACCTATACCTACAGGATTTATGTTTTAATTTAAATTTAATAAATAGGTAAAAAAGTCTATATGACTTGTAAAGCTCCGTCCTTTTGGCATCATCGGCAAAAACGGTAGAAAAAAAATAGTGACAACTCTAAAACGAATTAAACAACACATTTCTATTTGTTAAAAATAAGAATTAAATTTAGTGAAACCTGTTGGCAGATTAATATTCATTTAAAATAAAATTAGCAAAATTGTAATCAGCAAAGGCTAAACCGGTCATAAAAAGCTTTTTTCTGCCTTACCTACCTGCCCAAAATCTTAATAGTGAATAGATTTTATCCGCATCTTCATAATTAATATGCTTGATATTATTTATATTGCTGAACCATTTTATTCTGCTCTTTTAGTTGAAAAATGAAAATATATTTATTAAAAACCATATTTCGGTACCAATAGTTGAAAATCCGTCTTGAATTAGCCTTTACATTATTATCATTATGGTGATAATCAATTTCTTTGCTAAATATCAGGTTTATTTCGTGATTGCATGATAAATTCATCTGTATACTTTCGCATTTACATAAAATTTAAAAATTAAATAGAAATAAGAGCATATAGGAGAAATTTTTATATACATATTTAATATTATCAAATATCGGAAACCTTTAAACTTCCGTTGCAAGTAAAGATAGTCTTAAAACGATTAAACTCTATCCTCAAGGTACATTTATGTGCTTAAATTGGAATTATCTTACAATGGCAGTAATTAGTCGTTTCGATACGTTTTATTTAAATAATTACGTATTCATTTATTGCATTTTTATTACTTTGATTAGCATATTATATGAGCTTTTCTAGGACTGATTTTATGAGTCTAGACTCTAGGCTCTACTTTTAAAGTATTAATCTTCTTTATAAATGACAGAGGCAATAAAAAAATACAGACTAAAAATATTTTGTTGAGTCCGAAGGCAGTGTAAACACCAAATTCTGTATTAAGGCAACTATGTACCTTATTATGATAAGAATAGAGCAAATTTATGAAAATTGTTATGAAAATATAGTTTCTAAATCTAACATGCATTCAAAACACAATAAATACTGATGTACCGAACATCTAATCGGAATGTAACATGCAGATAAATGAATCAGGAGTAATTATCGGTAATTATGAAGTTAATACGTAGCTACTAAACCTATGTATGTATTTACAAAGTCTTAACAGTGCACGCGAAATGAATGTGGTTAAAATCCTCTTATAGGTACTAAAAACTTTACTATATTTGACATAAAATCTATATTAATATAGTATGAAGTCGAACAATTTGTTTGTTTGTTTGAACGCGCTAATCTCAGGAACCATGTGACCGATTTGATAAAATATTTCACTGTTAGAAAGGCATAAAAGCACAGATAAAAGGCTATAATATTGCGCACAAAGACCAAAAGGAGCGGGCAATGCGGGTAAAACCAAAGGACACAGCTAGTCTTTTATATACTTATACAAATTCCTTGCCAGATAATTACAGTTTAAAAACTTGAAAGTTGTCATAATTTCGTAAGTATAATGTTATTTATTGGTTAATTGCTAGGTACGGTTGGCAGATTAATTATGGCGTTATTATTCTAAAGCCCTAATAATATTTTATCCGAATTATATATTTTAATTCTGGCTTTTAAATTTGGTTTCTTATATTAATTACATACAGATTAGGTAGTATTTTTTTTAAAGATTACCGGCAATTTCTTTTTATTAATTGTTAGAATTAGGTAGAGTTTTTGAGCTTTTTCTCATAATATTTATAATTCTCGTTCAGATATATTATCTGTGGCGAATTACCCATTTTAAATTGGTATCAAATTGTCGACACGAACGTAACAAATACTATAATAATCTGTAATAAAAAAAACTTGGTCAGGAAATAAACTCGACCGTGACTAAAAGTGGACATTACTTATTCATTCATCGTGTGTTTTGCACCAAATCGGGTTTTTTGATTGTGACATTGAAATAATATATAATATGTACACCTACCTATACAGAGTTGAGGTTACTATAATATAAACTATTTTAAAGGAGTTTTTTATTAAAAAAATCGTATTCAACAAATATTAACTTTCTAGAATATTGAAGCATCATGAATCAGTCGTAAATGATAAAAATTAATTAAAGCGGTGTTAAAAAAAAATTAAAACATTTAACATTAAAATCCTATCAAAATATTAACGAAATCGATAAAATAACTTAACAATGTAGAGTTCACATAAAATAAGGGTTAAATAAAATATAAAAGTAACAAGTTTAGATATTATATTCTATTAAATTTAGTCTAAGTACATAGTGGAATTGCTCAATTTGATAAATTTTCCATTTCAATATTTTTTACGATTAAGATTTAACTGCCAATGTCCAACTTCATGAATTGAAGGTTAATTTCGGTTATTTGTATGCAGCTACATGACGTAATGTATCTTATTGGTGTTAAGTTGATTTGCACAGCATAAACCAGTAAACAGTTTAAAATAATTTGTAATTAAAATATTGTATTTTCTGTCTTTTCTAAAATATTTTGCGCGCTCTACAAAATGCTCTCACATATTTTTTTTTTACGGGCAAAACCATTCTTTAGAACCAAGTTTATTAATAATAATATGATACATAAAGATGTTAAAGTATATAATAATAATTATAATATGAAGCTTATCACAATTCTGTTATCAACAAGAAAAGTTTAAGGTCACTCAATGTTTACATTCGTGTAGTGGGTTTTATGTTAAGGGGATTTTAAATATTGAATTAGAGACACTTTATATTTTAATTAGAATAATTATAATAATACAATTGAAATCGTCTAGTTTATTGCATATCTTGTTATGAATCTAAACGACTTATTATTACAATTACTCTTTATATTCTACTCACGTGTAATTACATACATATATACCTATATTAATGAAAGGAAAATTTGTTTATTTAAATTATTAAGAATAAATTGAAGATTCATGCGACGGAATGTAGACGAATATACATAATATATACTGATGATGTAAATACTCAACACATTCCTAATTCTAATCATAATATGATACATATCGTTGATATTATTATGCTTGCATTTAATTAAAAATAAGAATAGCCAATAAATATTCTAATGTAGGCTGTAGGTAGGTATGTACTTTACAGTTTATTACGTAGGTACTATAAATCATATTATACTAATAGATTTATATTTCTATGTAAACTTTTTATAACAAGACTAACGTACCTATCTAAATTTCTTCCAAAACTTCTTCTAAAACTATTTATTTTATATAGGTTTCTTCCCCAATGAACGCCATCAGCAGCAGTCGTTTTTCCAACAATTCCCAACCCCGAGGAGAATCAACCAACGATTAAGTTCCTTGCTACATCTACAACGTGAAACTCCAAACAGCAACCAAGAATATATATATCCATTCAACAATGGACATATTAGTAATCAATATGACGATTCGTACCGCAGACGTCCAAACAGAGTTAGATTCCCTAATCAATACACTGAAGTACCACAAGACTATGTTAATTTTGACAACGATAGAACAACAGAAAATTACGTGAACAATCAAAATAATCCGAACTTTATACAAACAAATGGAGAGAATCAAGCAGAAAACCCCATTAGAGATAACAATGCCAATTCTAATGGCTTGAGTTTTCAAGATTTCATAACTGGCATGAATTCTAACAATCCAACGTTTGGGGACTCTTTACCTAACAATGTTAAGGAAGAAAACAATGGCAATTATGAAGGAGATTCTAATGCACAAGTTGAATTGAATACGAACAAACCTGAAGTTGATAATACACCAGAGCCTGTTATACCTTCAAGCGAAGCGCCGGTACCTACTGAAGCAGAATTTGATGGGAATACAAAAGCACCATTTAATGAAGAAAATGCCAAACCAGATGGAGTTGTGAATGGTGGCGTAAACATGGTGTCTTTTGGTGATAGAGCTGGCGAAATTAGCAGTACACCTCGTGCTATCTTGACTCCAGTACCACCGTCGCTAAACAGGAATAATGGATTTTCCAACTTTAGTAAATATACTTTTTTATAATAATTAACTGTAATAAAGGTGGTAATAGCATGTTGGGTGCTGCACGCATTGTATCATTTTAATCGATTAATACGGAATTAATTCCATTAATTTCATAGTTGATTACGTTTCTAACACTGAATTGGTTATTAATAAGAAATATGGCTTATTTAAACTATAACATGAGTAATACAATTAATTAGTTACTAGCATGTTGGGTTTATAAATTAACAAGAATTGAAGATGGCCTTATGTTATGATTTTCTATAGGTACAAAGCAATATTACATAGCGGTTATTATAAAAGTACTTGCCTTTAATTACTCAATTATAAAGGGATTATGGTAATTAAATGACTAAGCGAGGTATGATTGATTTATTTTCTACTAGATTTCCACCCGCGGCTTCGCCCGTGTTTTCAAAGAAAAACCCGCATAATTCCCGTTCCCGTGGGGTTTCCGGGATAAAACCTATCCTATATGTTAATCCAAGTTACCTTCTATATGTGTGCTAAATTTCATTGTAATCGGTTCAGTAGTATTTGCGTGAAAGAGTAACAAACATACATACGTACACATACACATACAGCTATACTCACAAACTTTCGCATTTATAATAGGATAGGATCATTTTAGTATTATTGATTCAAACTCAAACTCAATGTTCGTGAGTTTTGTTTTGCATGCTAGCATTTAATGGTCGGATGTTGACGAGGTTAATGACCAGACAAGATACATGTTTTTTTTTTTAATTTAAAGTTTTTATTAATATTTCGAGGTTAGACTTTTGAGGTTGCGTTTTTTTTTCAAAATGGAAAACTTTAATGAAGCAAATTAGTGATATAGCAAGGAACTATTATCACAGCTATTATTTTAACTCTTTTCAATAAATTTATTAAAATGTAGTTTTCAAATTTTAAGAGTATGGTCAATGGTAGCTTTTATTAATTTCTGGTCATGGTGGTGATTAATAAATACATAAAGTGATAAATACCATATAGATAAATCTTCATACTATTAATTATTTATTTTCCGTACTTGTAAACCTAAGTATCTATATTTCTTCCATTAATGGACATACAATTAATAAAACACTATTTACTGAACGCTAAATACAATTTACGGTCATGTATTATACGAATTAACTGCAAATATAACAAATTACAATGATGTCATACAATATTAACGACTAGCTTTCCGCCCGCGGCTTCGCCCGCGTTTTCAAAGAAAAACCCGCATAGTTCCCGTGTGATTTCCGGGATAAAACTTACCTTCTATATGTGTACTAAATTTCATTGTAATCGGTTCAGTAGTATTTGCGTGAAAGAGTAACAAACATACATACATCAATCCTCACAAATTTTCGCATTTATAATAGGTATTAGTAGAAGGATAGGATAGGACTATCATAATAAAGTTACGATCATCGGAATATAGGGTTCTAGATATCCGGCTCAAATAAAGCCTAAGCAATATAACCTACAGTACCATACTAACCTAGTTACTCTTGTACATGCCATATAAGGTTCTACTCAACATTTACTTCTAAATTAACATCGAATAAACACAGCTATGACGTCCAATACTGAGAAAATACTTGAATTTGCGCAAGATTTGTTGGGTCTAACAAAAATTAATGAAATAGCTGTTCTTACAAATACAAGGAAGAATTTTAAAATTTTTATTAAATAAAAAGTTGATAATCTATACGACAACAAGTTTGTTAATATATTTATGATTATAATAAGAATGAAATGTTATTTACTGAATATTTTATTAAAATTAAAACTGTTTTCGCCCGATGGTATTCATATTTTTGCCATAATCTGGTAGGTAGTTTTGTTACTAAGTTTTTAAAAGCTTAGTTATTTCATATCACGCAATAAAACAACACGCGTTTCTTTCTCTATATTTTAATATTAATAAATAATGTGTTCATCAATAGTACGAAATTTATCTATAATCTACTATATCCTACCATTGTGTCTACATCCTAAAACACATTTTTCCTTACTGTTAGAGTCGATAAATATACTCGAAGGCCAAACAGTGGTCATGTCAGGTCAAACGCTATTTACATAGTAACTAGACACGAGAGTAAAATATAGAGAATCTACGAAATACATATATATTATTTACTAATAAACTTGGTTTTACCGAAAAAGGAATACCTACTTGAAATAGTTTTCAAATATGATGTTGAAAATGAGGTTATATAAATAAATGAGTCGAATTAGAAATCCATACTTACTCGTAATATTATAAAGCTGAAGCGTTTGTTTGTTTGAACGCGCTAGTCTCAGGAACTACTGGTTGGATTTGAAAAATTATTTCGGTGTTAGATAGCCCATTTATCGAGGAAGTCTATAGGCTATCCAACAGGAGCGGAGCACTAGGCGGGTAAAACTGCGGGGCACAGCTAGTAATTACTAATATAGGACCAAATCTAAGCAATATTGGACGAAATTGCATGATTTCCTTAATAGGTACATACTTTTTAATTTAAAGTGTGAAACTGTCTATTACTGATTTCAATTTTCGAGGTTTATCTATTTTTTATAAATTCATAGCGATTATTCTAAAAGGTTATACCCTTGATTAAATAGGTAGGTATTTGCGTATAATAATATATACTTAAATAACTCAAACATCATAATTATTATTGAGTGTATAGGTTTCTCTTCACATACGAGTACATATCTAGCATTAGACTCATCGACTGCTTGCTTTATTTCAAAGATTATCCCACTGTTTAGACTTTAGATATTCAAACTCAAATTCAAACATTTATTATTTCAATTAGACTTCTCCCAGAAACACTCTTGTATCGCAATAACATACTTAGTTTTACCGTTTACCACAAAATTCACTTAAAATGTACACGCGTTAAAACTACGCGTTTTTTTAGTCCTATGTGTGTACAGTTTACGTTGTCTTTATGTTGTTAACATTGGATAGGACACATTTACACTAAACTATAGGTACTCTTGGAAACAATCAGATGTATCTGTGAAATAATCACACGGTTGAAGCATTGTGTTCTGAATTTTACGATGCTTCTTGATGGAATTGTGATGAATACGTAATTTGCATGGTTTTAACTTTTTATGTATGTCCGCGTCGATACTAATAGGTAAAGGTTGTTGGTTCATGATGGGTAAATGAGTCGATATTGAAAAGAAAAATTAAGAATAACACAATTTTTATATGCTAGCATAGTATTGAACCCCTCAAGGAAATAAAATTTATCTGCGATATCAATAATACAAAATGGTGATTTGGAAAAAATTGTGATGGTTGTTTTTTAATATAATTAATTTTAATACCTAATCATTTTAACTAGTAATAGAATTAATTTCATGCTTTTTTTTTCTTCGCATGCATGCATGTTTTTATTTCATAAAATCTCTCATATTATGTTTTCCTTTTTTTAATAAAAATATATTTAATTACTTGATACACTTGACACAAAATTTCACACATTTTCATCGTTATGGGGATAATTAGTATATCTTAGAATTAGTCCTAATGAGTGTGTGTGTCTAACATTGCATGACAAATGCATTAAACACATATCATGAAAAAATAATAAAAGATAAATAAAGGAAAAAAATATACTATCTAGAAATCAAGTCCTTTTCATATTTTTTAAATATAAGTATGAACAACTATTGATTCGGTCTTAATTAAATTTGGTACAGAGAAGTATATTATTTACCCTTCTGGATTAACAGTCAGTCTAAAGATATAAAATACAAGATTCGGGGCATCGCTCCGGCAAGGCGAAAGACGCGGGTTCGAAACCTACCCCGTGCTTATTTTTTTTCTATTCTTTAAAAAATCTAATTTACAAAGCATTTGAATGTTATAAAACTAAAATTAAATACAAGATTATTAACAAATGTTTGATTGGTTACAGGAGAGAGATGTACCACAGTGGAAGGAGGCTCCGGGTCCTGCATCAGCATAAAAGCCTGCGAACCGTTCGTCAAGTTGTTACAGACGCCTAAGAACAGCAGAGTTGTGGATATCTTGAGACGGTCGCAATGCGGCTTTGAAGATGACATCCCCAAGGTATTATTTTAAATCAACTGATTACATTCTGAACAACAGGTGACTAGTTAAACATTCATTTTGAAAAGAAGAAGTTCTCAATATGACTCTTTTTTTTGTTTGGTACCTTAGAACTTTCGAGTGGGTTTAACAGATTTTGATAATTCTTATTTTATTTGACAGCTAGTGCCTTCCCATTGGTCATTTAAATGAGCAGTTCTGACCATTTGCAAGGGTTTTTGGATTTTTGATAAAAAAATAATTATTAAAGATAGCCACAGTTAACAGGAGTAGACCGAAATAATATTTTATTTAGAACTTTTTAGTATGTTGAATATCGATGAGGCCACGTCATTAGGTGTGCAAATTAACAATCGTCTAATAAAACAGAGGGCCATCTGTAACTGGTATCATCGTCTTCAAATGTTTTCCTTTGAATGTCAAGGTCAATTGCTCTTGGATACATGCGTATAACCAATTTTTTTTTAATTTATTTATTTTGTGTCAATTTGAAGATGTCTGACGGAATTACAATATTATTAACCGATTTTGATGGAATTGTATTGTTTTTTTTGTGTGGTGTTTCTCAATGTTAGCCAGAAGGGCTTCTACATTTTAACGCGGACGCGTGGGTGAACTGAAGGTTCACCCTGGTAGCGACATGCGCAAGGGCGTCCCCCCTTGACGGGGATCTCGAACCTCGGCTCGGGCTGTCGCTTGAGTGGAGGAGGCCGGAAGGTCGGACGGGGGAATTGTATTGTGTTGAACTGTTGATGAATGATGTTTTATTCGTTTTCATACAAAAACGGCTGATCTGGGTGAAATATGGCACAAAGATATTCCAGAGTCGTATTTTTATATAGGCTTTTTTATATAGATAAAATACGAGTTACGAGTGAACTCATTCGATACAAACAATTAAATAAAATGTTAAATTTAATTCAAGGCATGTAGTCATCATGTAGTCATCATATTTTATGTCTGTAATTTCTTTGATGGTCCCATAAAATACATCTCGATGGATTATAGTCTCCATACAATATTAAAAGTTGTTGTGAATTGATAATTTTGTCTTGAGATTTTGAAAACAAAAAATGCTGTTAAAGATTTTGACAAAACTATCTAAGAATATTTTTCTTGGGAAAAGCTACTGTTGCAATATTAGAATAGTATGATACAATCGTTTATATTTAATAACCACGACTATATTGAGTAATTCACTGTCTTATTTGTACCGAATGTTAATTAAGTTTTCATACACACAGAGTAGCCTCGCGAAGTATTTTCTTGGGTAAACTGTGTGCTCGGTGTCTGTGTGGATATGAATATTATATACTAGCTGCGCTCCGCTGTTTCACCCGCGTGGCTCTGCTCTTGTTGGTCTTAGCGTGATCTTATATAGCCTATAGCCTTCCTCGATGAATGGACTATCTAACACCGAAATAATTTTTCAAATCGGACCAGTAGTTCCTGAGATTGGCGCGTTCAAACAAACAAACAAACTCTTCAGCTTTATAATATTAGTGTAGATTAAATCCCAAATTCGGGTCTCTACATTTAGCTCTAATCTTTTTATAATCATAAAAGTACCTTTCATTCAATCTACAGGTGTGCTGTCCGCTCCCTGGCATTCCAAACACGCCACCAACCGCTCCCCCAACCGCTCCCCCAACCGCTCCCCCCACCGCTCCTCCCACCGCTCCCCCCACAGCCCCTCCCGTGACGTCATCAGAAACCGCAGCAGGGAAGTCAGCGATGATGACAGACGTGGCAGCCATTACAGCACTACCAGAGCCTCCCGTGTGCGGCGTTAGTAATGCGTCTTTCAGTCGTGTTGTGAATGGCATACCAGCTAAACTTGGTAAGTTATTAGAAACTGAAACATTTACTTCTAGAAGCACTTTTGAATTATAACATAGTGAAGTATAACATTAACCATGAGAACGCAAATGCCGTAAGAGTGTTGCACTGTGAATAGCAATCCTACAGGCTACAATATTTGCTTCATGCGAGGTACAATTTTCATAGGTATTTAGAGGTTTGAGGTAGTAAGTAGGTTAAAAAGTTCTGAATTGTAGAAACTACGATTTACCTATAGTAAAAAATTTAAAAATATGTCAAAAGCAAATTGCTTTTCGGCAATTGGCCAGCGCAGCAGATAACGGTCTAGTCTCCTCAATTAAAAGCTTGGGAGCTTTGGGAAAAAATGATTTTATGCTGATGACGAATGAAGATAAACATAACATATACCGACTTATAATGTAAAATATTCAATGGATTAATTACATATTCTAAGCAAAATATCACTCAGAAGTATGTAAAACATTAAAATATAATAACAATTGTGCATAAAGATGATTCAGATTTCATCTCCTTATGAGTAAATGAGTGTCATTAATAATAATACATAAGTAACGACATGATTGCTGGCTATTAGTCGTATTTACTTACTTGTGTAAGTTAAGTGTCCATTAAACACTACGTAATATACGAATATAATACGTAGCATAATATTGACAGACACTTACTTATACATATTGCAAATATATTGTAGGTTATCATAATAATTATGTAAACGCTATTGGTAATTCACAGCTTCAAGATTTGTTCTGTTTAGCTATCTGTTTAGTTTATCTGTCAGTTAAAATTAGAAAATACTTATGTATTTAACAACCACTAGACAAAATTAAAATTATGAGCACACGGGAGGCACCACCTATCAAACGAAATATGAATCCTCAAACTTGGTTCATCCAGACGAAAGTTTTGAGGTAACAAACAAAAAGAATACAGAATCGAGAACCTCTTCCTTTTTTTGAATTCCTTTGAAAATAATGGGCAAAAGAATGATAAAAATGTTAATAGGCTATGAAAACCATCGGCCATGGTGAAACCATTCCTAAGTATTGTGATGGAATTCTGCTGATAATTATTATTAATCCTAGTACCTATTTTCTTGACGTACGAGAAACAATAATTAATCATCGTATTATATGTATACAAATTAAAATACGTTTATAAATCCGTCAATTCGATCGAATCTTAATTACCTATAAATAATATGTTAGTTTATAGTTATCTTTATATTTTATAGGCACAAAGTTCATGTAACATACTAATTATATTATAGAAATATCAGCGGACCAATAAGATTTTTGATTGCATAAAATATCGAATTTATTTTAACAATTCACAGTTGCCAATTCTCAAATCAATGTACCTAGTTATAAATTCGCATGATAAAAAATCCGTTTCGGAATAATAAGTGCTCAAACATTCATAAAATTAAAACTAAACAATTAATGAGATATCGCGTACATATTCACTAGAAGAATACCTTTTTTTCTAATGGTAATATTCCCACGATGTATGTATGAATTGACACGCTCATTAAGCTCTTCGCAAAAGTGGAGTATTAGCGGAAAAACCAAATTAAAAACGTATGGAAATGTGCATTTGTATATAAATATATTGAGAAATAATTGTATCAAATACATATATATATTAAACATAAATGTTTAAACTCATTCGGGTATTCCCCTGTTACTATACTTGTTAAACTGAAATAAGTTTAATATAAATTTATAAAGAATAGAAAGAATTCGATCACGAGGCGGGACTCGAACCCGCATCCACGCCAATCCGGGGCAGACGCATTGTGCGCATGACCAACTCAGTGCTCCCGCCAGAGCGATCGAATTTATTCTATTCTTCTTCAGTTTTATGTTGTAATAAGTTATCCAAGGAAGAAAAATTCGTATTTCTTTTTATTTACTTTATTTATTATTCTTGTGCAAATCAATTGATGACTGAAGCCTGTGCAATTCAAAAGTTTCCTATGAGAAAAAAAAATCTCGAACATCAGGTATTTTTCTAGCAGGCTTATTTTAAAATTGTTTGTATGAAAATTTTCCTGTTTGCATGATTCTCTAATTGCTTCTTTTTTGTAACATTTCAATGGCATCAATATGATAATTTTATTGCCTTGTGGTATGAAACAGGCATGAATTTATGATCGATTCTTTCTTCCAGGCAATCTTCTTTATATGCTTGCAAAATTTAGAAAAAATAAATTTTGCGCATGAAACTTGCATTTCACGCTTTTAAATCGTAATTTTACATAGACATTAAAAAAATATTTACCAAGTCAGAAAGCATTTTCCACGGAATCGACAAATAACATAATATTCTAGGTACTCTTTCCAAATGAAATATTTATCATCGTGAAATAAACTTCAATCTATACTTGTCTATACTAATATTATAAAGCTGAAGAGTTTGTTTGTTTGTTTGTTTGAACGCGCTAATCTCAGAAACGACTGGTCCGATTTCAAAAATTCTTTCGGTGTTAGATAGCCTATTTATCGAGGAAGGCTCGATAAATTATAAATAAGGCTATATATCATCACGCTAAGACCAACAAGGCTTTAACTGCGCGTAAAACCGCGTGGAACAGCTAGTTATTTATAAAAAATGATGAGGTAGCTGTATCATAGTAAAACAAAATTTCAGGCATTTTTTGCTTGGTATAAACTAATCATGTATATTTCCAGGTGACTTCCCCTGGATGGCGTTGCTAGGTTACAGAAGCCGTGGGTCCACCAGCTGGAAATGTGGAGGGTCTCTCATCACCTCGCACCATGTTCTTACAGCTGCACATTGCATACATAATAGGGAAAATGACTTGTAAGTTGTTTTATAGGTATTTGATTATTTAAGAAGATAGATCTATATATATAAAACTCAAAGGTGACTGATATAGTGATCTATCTACGCACAGCCCAAACCACTGGACGTATCGGGCTGAAATTTGGCATGCAGGTAGATGTTAGGACGTAGGCATCCGCTAAGAAAGGATTTTCCGAAATTCTTGCGGGAACGGGGAAAAACGGGGATGCACGTACAAAGTCGTGGGCGGAAGCTAGTCTAATATAAGAATGCTGAATGCAAAAATTATTTGTATGCATTGAAAGATCCCTTTTTTGTCAAATAGGTGGATTTGATTTCTGTTTGAAAGAGCTAAGAAAGCAAGAATCATTGGTTTGAATTCAAAAGTTTCCTTTTTTAATAGTTGGATACTCCATTTATTCTCTGTTGTAGGTACATCTAAATTAATGAGATAGACAAATTCGTAGTTATATCTACCCATGGTTTCTGTTTATAATTTTTAATTAATAATTTGTCTTTTTAATCAATGTATGTAATTTTAATCAATGTTGCTTTAACGACGACTAAATGCAAATCTTTTTTTTTAAATAAAACCATTAATACTTATTTTTATTGTTGTTTTTGTAAATACGTTTAAATGAATTTATAATGAAATATACCTATAAGTATGTTGTTCAATTGTTTAGTTTTCACAGCAAATTTAAGTTCAACTTTTCGAAACTAGACACACTAGTATTGAACCATCACTAAATTAAAAGAAACCTGTTCTATATCATTTAGGTACATAACCAAAACCCCACATCCGCATAATAAAAGTTACGACATCACAATTTGTAGGATTATAATATATGACTATAATGGAGGCGATAAATAATACTCCATAGTATAATGATACGGCCAATTAGATCTTATGTATGGGCTTGTTTACTACGCTTTGTATGTTCCATCGATTATAGGAAAGACTAGGCTTATGTAAAACACGTTTATATCGCAAACACGTGATATAAACGTGTACTGTAGATGAATATTATTACTCTTTCATGTAAAAATAGTTTATTGGGTCTATATTAAATTTAGCACAGAATAGGTAAATCCTTACCCGGTAATTATCTAAAACAATATCGCCCTGTAGATATATAGAGCTGGCAATTTCTAGTTCTAGCACCACTTGGTGGTTAAGGTAAAATTAGTTAGTCTAAATATATGTGTGGCAGGTGCTAAAGTAATAATAATGAATGCTCTATACAATATAATCTTCATGATATTTTCAAAAACAGTATCATCCTATATGCCTTAACAGAGCAAGAGCTGATAATTTTATACACAATTATAACATCAAATACTAAGTAGGTAGATGCAATTCGTAAGCAATTCTAAAAATATTGGTTTTGCAGGTGCTATAAAAATAATTTTTGCTCTAATTTCCAGATACGTAGTGCGTCTAGGCGAGCTAGATCTAGCTAGAGAGGACGACGGAGCGACACCCGTGGACGTTCTTATCAAAAGCCTTATCAAACATGAGCTATACAACCCGCAGGCATTCACTGACGATATTGGCATTCTTGTCTTGGAGAAGGATGTTCCGTTTTCTAGTAAGTTAAAGAAAATAAATAAATAAAAACTAAACTGTATTTAAACAATATTTTGTAAACATTTATAGACACTCGTTTTGGATTGTTATAGATGATTACATCCAAGTGTATTCATAGTTTGCGAGGAAAAGATTGTATTAAAAATACCACTGAATAATAGATAATAATTAATGTATTTTCTATGTTCTTTAACAGAGTAAAGGACATATAAAGTATCAATTGATAACATCTGTTCTGTAAAACAATATTCCTGTGTAGTTACTAGTTACTTATACCTACTTACGGATCGGATATAAAACGATAAATATTTAACAATTAAATCAAACAATTAACATATAACTACTAACTAAAAAATACTATTAATAATGTTTTAGGTCTTATTCGGCCGATCTGCATCCCGCAGGACGAGAAACTCCGTGCTCAAACATATGAGAAGTACAATCCTCTCATAGCTGGTTGGGGAGATGTGGCTTATCGTAAGTTCATTTCATTATTTAACTCAAATAGAACCGTTTTAAAATTCGACACTAGAGAAAACGAGTATCCATTTTGTCCATTTTGTAGATGGCGCTATGTTAGAAGTGTGAAATGTATTACAATTACTGTTAATTTTCCTTGCCCACGTGAGCGAAGTCGCGAATGGAAAGCTAGTAGGCTATATTTTTGTATCCCAGGTGAAACCGGGTCAAGTGGTTAATATTGTAACTAACCGAAGCTGCGTTAAATATTGTTACTAATAAGTATTAACTATCTCCAGGGGGTCCCAAAGCCAGCCACTTACAAGTGGCCCAATTGCCCGTGGTGACCAACGCGGCGTGCGCGAGCGCATACAGCATGTACAAGCAGCAAGTGATCGACGCGCGCGTGCTGTGCGC
>CAJQZM010041148.1:0-14084 GCA_907164665.1 Colias nastes | reverse complement strand
AGTTTGCTGTTGCAGTTTGCGGTCTGCGGCCCGTCTCGGAATTGAACCTTTAAACCCATATAATTAGTGACGAGGAAAAATTTCGAAAGTGTTGTCGGATAAATAAAAATCAATTCGATTTTATACTCAGTTTTATTAGTGATGACATCCAACCAAAAAAATCGACACGCCATTACTGCGGAGGAAAAATTATATCTAACTTTAAGGTAAGTTAATAAAATCAAAATATTCTTCATTTATTTCAGACGGTTCATGACGGCTTTGATTCGCTTGATTAGACAAATCTGTGGGCCCTGGTGAATCGGCTACGGTACTTATTGGAGAAGCGGGGCCTGTCTGTATATTATGAACAGGACCTGGTAATTGATACTGATATTGTTCATTATGTCGCGCACTGCTTGGCCTAGGTAGATAAACAGGATCTCGCGGCAATGGTACGTGTAGCGCGCTGCTTGGCCCAGGTTGAAAAGGATCTGACGACAATACATGTGGCGCACTGCTTGGCCTAATTTGACCTCTATCAGTGGGTCCTGGTGAATGTGATTGTTCATTATGTGGCGCACTGCTTGGCCTAGGTAGATAAACAGGATCTCGCGGCAATGTCCGTAAAATTTCAGGTATTATAAAAAAACTTTGGAATTCTGCTCAAACTGATCTGCTTAGGAATGTTTATTATGCTCTTTGCCAATCCATTATCACTTATTGTATTAACTCTTGGGGTGGGGCTGCGAAAACATCACTCCGATGAGTTCGTTGAGCTCTTTCAAGGCCGATGCCTTGAAAGAGCTCAACGAGCGGTCCTAAAAACAATGTGCAAGCCTTTCAGATACCCAACCTCTGAACTTTATAAAGACAGTGACGTTCTGACGGTGCGGCAGCTTTTCATCCTCTATAGTTCTCTTTCCACCCATAAATCTATTTTAAATTTACTTGTTTACAAAGATCTTGTAAAAAAGCGTGTCTTCAAAATTCCAAACATCCAAACTACACACACAACATTCGCTAAGCGCATGAACCCATATATTGGCATCTAGGGCATGCACCCGGGTTTACCCGGTTCCGAAAAACCCGGGTAAACCCGGGTTTTGTGATGATCTTGAGAACCGGGTCTGAATAGTATGAAACCCGGTTCTCCCGGTTCCGACCAAAATATCAAAATATATATATTATTTATATTTTGCTGAATTATTTTAACAAATTTATTCTATCTGGCAACGTCAGACTCACGTGCATCGCGAATTTCCGTGCCACGCCTCAAGCGTGGCTCTGATTGGTTGTCAAACCGCTATAAGTTTCCTACGGGTGTATTACCAAAAAAAAATTAGGCTTCGAAAATGACAAAAATTAAGCTACTGAAATATTTTTATTAGATTTGTCGTGAATTTGAAAAGCTGTTGATTTTACTGTTTCATATAAAATGATCCAGTCATGTTTTTGTTTTTGGTATCAAGCTGAAATTTATATCGAATACTCAAGTCTTCGGTCCCTTGATACTGTGAAAAAGTCAAACTCACAAGCCAACGCATCAAAAGATACAGCCGTAAATGCTGAAAATTTTCGCAAATTTGGACATTCGCATGGGACTCAAAACCTACAGGGTACTTCCCATGAACACAGAGCCTTTAAATTTGGTAAAAGTAACGTCTTATAACACAGATAAAGGAAAAATTACTAGAAACATAAATTTTCAAGTTACTACATTATAAAAAATAGGTTTGTTCGAAGCCCTCGGAGCGCGAGTCCGACTCGCACTTGGCCGGTTTTTGCTAAAGTTTGCAGTTAATGAATAAGTACCTAAGGTTTAAGTTTATATGTTATAATAATATAACAAGGTACTTTTATAAGACTGATAAATAAAGAGAAGTATTGAAATTTTGTTTCTTTATTAATTTAATAAAATAAGACACAAGCCGCGTAAAATAAAAGGCCCATCAGGTACTTTTACAGTTACTTTTGTTTGTAACTTGGAACCGGACTCGGTTCTGCATTCCCTATTGGCATCTTTATAAATAATAAAATAAATTTAAAATGTAACATTAAGAGTTTTTCTATTTTTAAAGCTAAAAAAGTTATTACATGCTATTTAAAATAATTAAATTACACACAAACAGAAAAGCTTCTTGTCTCAATACATTAAATTAATATTTATTGTTTATTTACATTATATTGTATGTATCATGTAATGTTATATATTTTAATTTTAATTAATTTATTTATTTAACTTATTTCATTTATTGGTTTTATATAGGTATCTATTTATTTATTTATTTTTAAATTAGTTGTACTCTATTTATATCTTATATGTACATATTTAAATTAGTTATTTTTATTCTTTTCAATCAACAACTACGGTACCACGAGCAAATCCATTTTTTATAATCGTACCAGCTCCCACGACACAAGTTCTCTTAGTGTGGGAGCTACAGTTATTAATTATAATGTATATAATATGTATAATGGTAAGTGTAGCGCGCTGCTTGGCCCAGGTTGAAAAGGATCTGACGACAATATATGTGGCGTGCCGCTTGGCTTATTTTGACCACTGTCAGTGGGTCCTGGTGAATTTGGTGTAGGCGACAGGCTATAGGCAGAAAGTGATGTAGAAATCTCTGAATTATCAGTTTAAGTGGATGAAGAGTTGGACAACTTTTTAGCTGCCATTATCTCGTACTCTGAAAGGACTTCATATAAATGTTTCTTAGCTTGAGCTTTTTCCACTTGTGGCAAATTTCTCAAAACTTCACCTATGTGACGAACAAACAAGTCTATGTCATCATCCTTCTTTTTCAATATTGTTTCAATCAAACTCTCTCTTTTTTCGTCTCTATCTTTCCATACTTTTAAAATAGAATCTTCTTTTAATACTTTTTTTTTGAAATCTAAATTTCTCTTCTGTTTATTTTCTGTTTCAACTTTAGTTGTGTCGTCATTGTCACTATCTTGCTCGGCATAAGACATGGCTCCATCTTTGGATCCTTCTTGTTCATTTGAACTGAGTAGATTGTCCACACTATCCTCCTCATTACTCTGTGGAGCACTTGGTGACGAAGGTATATTTGAGCCACCCGATCTGTGTTGAGGAACACTTTCCAGAAATGATAGCAGCAGATGTCTCTTGTATTTCGAGTGTTTAGGAGCAGCTGAACCTGTACCTAATTTATGTTTTTTCTTGAATCTATGATATCCATCGCGGATAGCCTTCCATTTCTTTTTACATTCGTCACCTGTAATAAACAAAAAATTATTTGTTACAGATTCTTGGCCACCGGTGAAACATATGAATCCTTATCTACTTCATTCCGTATATCAGTGTCCTACATATCCCGAATTGTGAAAAGGGTACTTAATGTTATGAGACAGAAACTAGTGCCAATTTTAATGAAAACACCCACACAGGATGATTTCAAACGCATTGAACAAGATTTTTGGCAAAAATGGAATATACCTAATTGCATTGGTGGAATCGATGGTAAACATGTGCGTGTCAAATCACCTAAAAACAGTGGATCGCTATTCTTTAACTATAAAGATTACTTTTCTGTTGTGTTGTTAGCAATTGTGGATGCAAATTGTAAATTTGTAGCAGTGGATGTTGGTGCCTATGGCAAAGAATCCGACAACGGTATATTTAACAAATCGATAATGGGAAAAAAAATTGCAGAAAACAACTTTAATATCCCTCCATCGAAACTTCTGCAAGGGACTAATGTAACGTCACCTCATTTCCTGATTGGAGATGAAGCCTTTGCTTTAAGTAAATTTATGATGAAACCATATTGTAAGAGACAAGCGCGTTTAGAAAGAGATAAACTAATTTATAACTACAGATTATGCCGAGGTCGTCGAGTAACTGAAAATGCTTTTGGGTTGCTATCTCAAGTATTCAGAGTATTTTATACGACTATAGCTGTGGCGCCGAATGTTGTAGATGATTTGATATTATCATCTTGTTGTTTGCACAATCTTCTTCGAGATGGTTACCTTGAGCGACATAACTTGCCATTTCATGTTTATGATGCTACTGATAGGCCCCAGGAAAATATGTTAGAGATTGCAGGTTCCAGTGGATTTGCTAATAGTGACGGATTTCAAATTAGAAACAATCTTAAAGATTTTTTCTGCAGCGCAAATGGTGCAGTTCCTTGGCAAAATGACACTGTTGATTATGACGGAACACAGAGGAGGAGACAGAGACCACGCAGACAAAGACCATCAAACAGCTGATTTCCCGTGAAATAGCATCATCACATAAAATGTATATAGCATTTTTACCAACTTTTCGTTTAAACATACTTGTAATTTACATAATAATATTGTGTACTCTAAAAACATCTGAATAAAATATTTAAGTTAGGTACATACTATTTTTATTTAAATGCTTTCCTATTGCTTTCCACACATTATCTTTAGCCAAATTATTTCGGTAATTTTTATTGGATATATCGTAAAGAGCTGGATGACCAGCTACAATGTTTATAAGTTTCTCTTCATCGTTATCCGAAAAAGTCGACATTTTGTGAAGTCTCTGCAATGATATGCAGTGTCAGGCACACACAAAATAATACAAGTTTCATTTTACTTAATTTATTACATTGACAGACTGTATAAGAGAGATGGCTCTAATAAAATGATATAAACAAAAAAGACAAAGATAGTTTGTCACTTCCGCGCAGGTGTAAGCAAAAGTCATAAGAATTCACCAATTAAAATATAAATAAACAAATAGTTGCCATGGCAATAATTGGCATTTGCATACTGCAGTCTGCGGTCGCTGCGCGCCGCGGCCGCACGCTGCGCGTTGCGTCTGCAGGCAGCAGTGTCGCCGCGCTTGGAATCAATTTCATAGATGTTCATAGAAACAAGTGCTGTCGCTTGCAGTTTGCGGTTGCAGTTTGCGGTCTGCGGCCCGTCTCGGACTTGTACCTTTAGCATATCAAAGGTTGCTATTAGCATTCTCTATTGTCACTATACAGTGCCTATCGCAAAGAGTATAATAGCTGACGTGGCAATTAGTTTTGTTTTAGATTTAACTGACTTGCGTTATGGTGGTTAACGCTGATATTTATTCCGTTATTATATTCGATTGTACTTGCTTCTTATAAAATTATTAATATTGATAATCTGGCACATTTCCTTTATTTATAATACTCTATAATTGAACTATACAATCAGGAAATTTTGTTACAATTTTATGCAAAATCACAGTATAATTTATTAGGCCGCCTTATCATTTAGCCGTAATCTCTTCCAGGCAACTAGAGCAAAAGGTTAATAAATGGGCTTCACTTTTATTAGCTTCACCCAACAATAATTCACCTGTATGTTTGTAAGTTTGTATGTAACTGACACTTTGTACACTTATCAAGAATCGGTGACAATACATCATTTCATGAGTTTATCTTATTAAAGTGTGTTTTATAAATAGCGGTTCTCCAGTTGACTTTATCTATAGATATGTATATAGTGCCACAGAAGGAAGAAGGAACAGGGTAATTATTTAATAAAATATGAATATTATCTGCGAGTTATTGCCCAATTTTAGTTCTGTTTTTGACTTATAGCTGACATATTCCATCCATTTATCTTCATTGTAATGTATTTTTTATAATTTTAATTTTTTATGACAAAATACGAAAAAGATCTACACAAACATTTCAAGCTTCAGAAAAAAAATATCTAATGTGTAATGTCTACTCTGACGTACTACACACAAAATAGTTGAATAAGGTTGAAATTTATTCCCCAATTCCGCAAATTACACTTTTAAGTAAAACGAAACGTTTTGATGGATTGCTCTAATATTTCACGAATAGCGGTCAGATAATGACGCGTTAAAATATAGGGCTATTTCCCTTGAGAGTGCTATTTTTACCGTGAATAATTGACTTGACAGTTTTCTTGGATTTGGTAACGATTTGTGGGTCATAGAACAATCGGTATTTATGACTCAAAGGTGTCATTTTTGTTTTTAAATTAGTATAATTAGGTAAGCATTTGACCATCGCATGGTGGAAAGCGACAAGCGTGGTCTAGGATGTAGAGTCTACTGGTTGAAAATGACTACGGAACCCTACTTTTACTAGACCACGGTATAAGTTAGGTTTCCTTTTTTCGGTCAATGTAATACTGACTGTCAGCTGCTTTCCTGTTAATGTATTCAAAAGTTATAAACTCTGTTTATTTTACTGATTTGTTCTGGATTTAATATGATTTTTAATTTAATTGGTAATAATGATTTTACATATCATTATTTTATCTTATTAAAATTGATATTTTTATGAAAACTAGAACATACAGATAAGTTATTAATGGGGAATAATGCCAATCATACCAACGATTGAACAAACTAAAAAAACATTCTAAACATGCTACAAGACAAACATCTTTAACAATAAAATTCCGCTTTGATTCCGTTCAAATTACATTTCTATCAAAATTCCGAACCGAATTTGGTACGAAATAACATGTTAAACCCGATTCATATAATGGACCACTTTTCCTGTTCAACGCTTGCCACATCGGATTTCTTTTATCTGGAATCAAAGTTTTGTCCTACTTCCGAAATTGGTCCTTTTACGCCTTATGGATAGTTCGGTACTTTGCTTCTTATACTAGTGTGCACATAATTTGAAACGGTTACCTAATATAATATAATAAATCAGAATGTGTTAAGCTTAGTGTTTTCAATTTTAAAGGAAAAATAATTGAACCTACTTTGAACAACGCTCGCAGAAAACTGTTTGAAACACTTGCTTCAAACCTTATCCTGTGGTATTAATATTTTAGACTCATCATCATCACCATCAGTCCATATACGTTCCCACAGCTGGAACACGAACGTCCTATGAGGGTACAGGACATAATTCGCCACGCTGGCCAAATGCTGGTTGGTACATGTCACATGACGTCGAACTTTCAATTTTTCGACATGTCAGTTTCCTCACAATGTTTTCCTTCACCGTTTGAGCAGTGGTGATGTTCTCAACATGCGCAGATAAACTGAAAAATCAATTTATTTCCTGCGCACTCGCCTGGTCTCAAAGCCCCGACTTATCTATCTGACGTCCGAGGTCCTCTCCACTGAGCCACCACTAGTCTTTTAGACTAAGTATATAAAATTGTGCAATCTGTTGGTAAACAAACCCTTACGACTTGACCCCTTTTGTATGCAACTTTTTGTGTATATTTGGTGCCTGAGAATGGGTTGATAACAATTTTTTATACCCTTAAGTGACAAGGGTGTGCCGAACAACGTTCGCTGGGTCAGTTAATTTTGTTATATAAACCATACAAAAACGTTGTTTTTATTTCTTTGCTTGCTTTTACGATATTACATATTTAAGTATGATATAAAAATATATTTAACACGATTTCATATACCCTCTTGACTCCTAAAACACAAATCTAGCAACATATACCTAGTGTAAAAATGTATTTCACTAGGAATTTTAAGTAAACTGTAGTCTGGGCATTTTTGAGCCTTTTTTTTATATCAACTATCCATTAATGACATTTTAAAGCCTCTTATTTTCTACGTAAGTGTAACATTTTGTAAGTAGGTATATTCGTGTAAAAGAAAACCAAATAAATACCATACACATGCAATAAAACACAACGCAATATCAATCTTTAATGATATGATTTTAAAAGAGCAAGTACGTAGTTTCTTGCCAGTTCTTCTCCGTAGTAACTGCTTTCCGAATCGGTGGTAATTGGTATTATGTCATGGCCGGTCGGTCGTTGACTGCTCGAGCTGTCGCTACAAACCGCGCAGTTGACGGCTTGAAGCGGTCGCGACTGCTCGAGCAGTCCGTGTACGGCAGCGAATGAATGTCCATAGTACACCGCGCGGTCGCGGCTTCAAGCCGTCGGTCTCAACTGCTTGAAGCGGTCCGTGTACTGCCGCCCAAAGGGTCACTAACCTCAGCAGTCAATAATAACTAGTATTATTGAGTAAACATGTTATAATCAATAGAGAGATGAGAAATGGCTTCACTGAATGAAGATTCAATGCCTCCTGTCAAGTTCGGCTTATAACTCCATCTTGTTTGGCCTTTGTAGCAACTGTTGTACGGCTTATGTTTAAGGTTGGAATTAAAATTTAAAAGGGATTTGTTTCCTTGCAATCTCCTACTAACCTACTAATTATATTTACGAAATTATCTTTACGTTATAAATGTATTTCTACACATTTAATAGACAGAGAATCACCTTATATTATGTAGCATGCATAAATTTATAATATTACTAGTTGCGTGCCGCAGTTTCACTTGCGTAAATGAGTTTTTCTTTTCAATCCTAATGTTCCTGTGGGAATATCAGTATAAAAAATAGCCGTTTAAAATCAGCTGTTCTAGAGATGAATCGGAACAAACAAACAGACAGACTGAAAAATTACTAGGTATTTTGTTATGTTTACCGTGTTTAGTGTTTACATCCATATACATTTAGTAAAAAGCTGTTATTTTAATATAACAAACAGACACTCCAATTTTATTAGTGGTAAAGATGTTATTATAGGACCATGTTTTGTGACCCTTTAGAGTCCAATCAATATGACATAGGTCGATAGGCACCGTTATTACCTGACCTTCAGAAATTTAACCATATCCCCTAGTCTGACATTGTCGCGTAGTTATTTGTATACTTTAATAATAAATTAGGGAACTTATTACGACGAAAACATATTATTAAAGAATAATAATGTGATACTAAAAGTAAAACATGTTTATACTAAAAGTAAAATACGCTACGCTGAAGAAGAAAATAAGAGTTGAAAATGATTTTATTTGAATAGAACTAACAAAAAAATCATAAATAAGTAATAAATAATGTTTGGTGCTTTTCAACTTTTTCTGTTCCTCTATTTTTCGATGTAAGATTTTACAATTATATCGAGAATTATCAGACCGTAAAAAATGAGACTAAATCATGGGTGTCATTTACTTAATACACAGGGTGTCCCAGCAACGGTATACTAAGCCCCCAGGAGGGTATAGTTCTGCATACGCTGAGTACGTAAAAAATACTTATAAAATTCCAGACGAATTTTTTTCACAAATAGATGAATTCTTAAAACTCTATGTGCACCCCTAACAAGCAACCCGCCCAACTTTGCCACCCGCACGTGAGCTATCGTTTAAGATTATGTTTTCATAGACAAAATGCTCACATTAGCGAAGCGTTATATGCCGGCTGCGCGAAGCTAGAGACGAAAACATGGATTTTAAGGAAAAATTAAGCAATAAATTTTTGGCGTAATTTTGTTGTTTAAGTATTTTTTACGTGATCAGTTTATGCAAAACTAAAAGTCCCTTCGCGCTTAGAATACCAATAGTGGGACATCCTGTATACCTACTAGGGTGGAGTGATAATGTATGAAAGAATTTTTTTTTAGTTTTTTTCAAATGGCATAGTGACAGAAAGGTGCCTTTTAATGAGTGAATTCAGCATACAAAATATTGTTTACGTGTCTTGATGTTTTGAGGTGCCCCAACCCAATTGAAAATTAGAAAAATATGATTTTTTAGCAAACTTTGATTTATTTTTTAATCACAGTATTTTTATGGCCTTCAAGTCTATTATATAACAAACTTCTTTGTGATACATTAAATAATAGCCTGATTAGTTGTTTTAACGTTTTTCATTAATGAAAATGATATTATAGAGGAATGAAAATATCAGAAATAAGTAATTATTTAGTACTAGCTGCGCTTCGCGGTTTCACCCGCGTGGCTCTGCTCCTGTTAATCTAAGCGTAATGATATACAGCCTATAGCCTTCCTCGATAAATGGGCTATCTAACACCGAAAGAACTTTTCAAATCGGACCAGTAGTTCTTGAGATTAGCGCGTTCAAACAAACAAACAAACTCTTAATATTATAGTAAAGATGGAAATCAGTCTGACTTTTTTTGACGTTTTTATTATTATCATTGTATGTTAATGCAATCGTGTCTAGACGAGCACATTTGTATCGCAAACATTGGCAATTTTCCACTTTAACGGTGTCATATGAAATTGCTTTATAGTCCATGTTGAGGATACGACAAACTCTCCGTGAAAAGAGGTATCTTCGTGAAACAGGTACCGTTTTGGAACGAATAATAGCTTATTCTTACGTTTCATTGGCCTTTTCGATTTCTGTACAATGGACATGATATCATTTGCTGGGTAAGATACGCTGTTATTATAAAGAGATTTTGGATAGGTTATTTTTGGTAGATGGAAGATTGAAAATTATTTTATGTACATTTGATTTTTATTGGAAAGTATTATTGTGTAGGATATTTAAGTAATTAGTTTCAGAGTATATTATAAAATGGCTGAAAAAGGACGTAAGACGACATCACAGTTGTTTTTGTATATTATTATTATGTCGTTACATCTGTAGTTCATATATCTATACTAAGTAGTTATTCAAGTATTTGTGCTCTGTGTTTATGTAATATTTACGTTGTTATTTCTTTAATTTTCCATGGCTCAAAACTCACTTCTTCATGCTCGTAGTTCATCACATAATAAAACCAGTTTTAAGCTTGTTATTTTCGATCGATCCAACCAATTGATTCGCAAGGTATGCCGACCCGTAGCGCACAATACCATGTGATTAATTCGCAATGATTCAGGAAGATTTGAACGATCGAATAGTGACGGGTCACTGCACTTGATAATTTGGCAATTTTTCCGTTCTATACCGCTATACTATTGTAACATAGTTTTGTTCAGTAGTACATACTAACTATGTATGCATTTTAGTTCGTTTTGATGGACGTTTTAATACTATAGGATTGTAGAAATTATATTAAATAGTAACAGGTCACTGTTTCTGATAATTTGCCAATTATTTTCCGTTATATTCTGCAACACGATTTTATTCAATTGCCCTAAAATAAATGTTTGTCGTTAGTAGTTGATGTACTTTTTAACTCGATAAGAATCTATATTTATTTCATCTCTAGTGTGATCAATACTAGATTGAAAAATTTATTCCATTAATTGATAAACAGAAAATATTTACCACCATATTCCACCCCACGTCCAAAACAAAGACTAAAGTAAAACATCAAAAAGCCACGTCAAGTGCATTGTTTCAGAACACGGTAAATCGGCCTTAAAATTCCGAACACTTAAAAAGGATTCCCAACGAGTTTACCTGAAGCCTTTAAACTTTAATGGGCTAAAGTGTTCCCGGGACAAAACTTGCACGCGCCAATTTTATTTTCCACTATAGACTAGTGTTCTTTTAAGGGTGCTTTTCCACCAGAGATGTGGAGCTATGCTACGAAACTGTAATAGAGCTATTCTATGAAACTATGTGACCGTTTTCACTGATACTAAGCTTCGTAGCAGTAAGAGTAAGTTGTGCTATGAAGATGCGCCTCCGCAAGGTAGCTGTGCGAGGAAGATGCGCAGCTCGAGCTGTGCGATGTATCGATAGTAGGCGCTCCACACATAGCACGTATCCATAGCACGCATCGATAGCACACATCCATGACACCACCATGACACGCATCATTCCATATAAAAAACATTTGAAAATCTGTCATAAGTCCTGGAATTTTATAATTGTTTGACCATTTGTCATGACCTGACAGGCCCATGATATCTTAGATGTAATGTCATAGGATAATGTATTTTGGAATATATTTGGAATGTCATGATAAATAAATAAATAGCTAGCTTAGCTAAGACGGGTTTTCACCATAGCTACGGTATGTGCATTAATGAAATGCAGCAACGTAGCTATAGCACAGCTCTGGTGGAAGAGCACTCTAACGCTTAGTCCAACGCCTTAACTACAAACAATGTGGAACTTTCCTACCTTGTGATTAGTGTATTCTGTTGAAAACTTCGTTCATTTTAAACGTAGAGTAGAAAATAAAAGGGACTGAGAGCTAATGAGATAGTCGCTTTGTTTTACTTATGTGGTATAATGCGCTTCTTATTGTAATATTATGTCGGAAAGTTTCAACGCGAATATGGAAATACTTTATATTATATGTTTGTGACGGATAGCTTTATCTTTATGTTTAGATATTTTTCAGATAGGTACATTTCGGTAGGTGTTTGGTAGGGATAATTATTACGTTTTATTAATATTTTCTTACATTAAAAAAAATTAACTCTCGGAATTTCAAAATCAATGTTTAACTAGATTATAATATAAGATATGAATAACAATTTAAATAATATTATAATATAACAAACCTATAGTTCTAAAAGCTAATCAAAAACAATCGCAAAACTCACTCGCAAATTAAATTGAGCGACGGCTAATAAAAATAACCCCTCTCGACTGAATTGACTTCCCAATAACGTTAGGAACATAAAAACCGTTGAGCAATTCGTTTCACAGGTTATAGGTGTGGTAATAAGACGAATTTGCCACGTTATACCGCTGGAAAGGTCGGCGTGAGGTAATGGCCTGAATTTAGTTTTACGGTTCTGTTTTCAGGTTTGGAGGATGATAATTGTCTAATTTGGAAATGGCAAATTGCATGACATTATTTCTATAAAGCATTTGAATGCTAGTTGGAATGAAATATTACTAAAATATCAAATTGCATTGTTAATATCAAATTGCATTACATTGTTAGAGAAAATGTGGAAAAATACTCTATTGATTTAATATTAAATTTAGTTAAATTCAAACTTGTATATTCTCATTTACGCGGATTGTTTATAATTTATCTATAAACGTTTTTACGAAAATTACACAAGATTGGTAAATTATTGATATCCTAAAATACATGGTTTTTATTTTATTTATTAACTTTATTTAAATTTATAAATACTTGTTGGTAGAAGATAAGACGTAAGTTTAAATGAATATCCTTAATATTATGTACTATTATATTATATTAAGATTGACTATCTATTGCACGAAATAAATTTAATTTGAATATAAAAAGATAGTAAAAAAAACATATAACACACGAAAATTATTTTCCCGAAAATACTGCAGTTATACATATAACCTTCACTGTACGTTTTATAATATTAAGAATTGTTTGTTTTTACCAAACAAATTTCATTTTACGAAACCACTTTGCACACATTCAATAAAAATTCAATAAGCATCAATATAAAAAAATAATATCGGAAAGTCAACAACCAATATAAAAAGACAAGTATTGCGAAATGAATTCGCTTCATAAACGACAAATTGTAACCAATATTCGTAAACAGGCTGGTCCACACAGAGCGAGCAGCCTCGCGAAGCAATTGCCCTGCGTAGCAGCTAAATCTGTGTGGACGAGGGTTGACACAGGTGAGCGCTAGTGCCGCCATTTTCTTCTCACAATGATAGTAGAAAGTAAAAAGGTAGATGACTTACCAACACAACATACGAACTTCAAAAACGGCACACTAACCGCACACCCATTTACGTCAAATAAAGATAAAATGATTCAACTATCGTGAGTGAAAAAGAGACAACTGAAGTAACATGTGGCTTATTAGCCACATCCAGAGCACTTATAACCTATCTACACGTTTTTTATAATATTATCATTGGGCCAAATTAAATGAGTGTCAAAAATGCTTCGCGATTGCTCGCTCTATGTGAATCAGCCTAATAAGGTTGGCATTATCTTCAGCCTTGTGATAAGAGACAATAAGAATCAATGGGGTGAAGAAAGTGCCTAATGTGAGATCTTCGAGCAAATTACTATTATGGCTCCCGTTTTGGGTTGAAACGTGATGGTGGAATATCTGCTGGTTTGTATGGAAGAATTAGATTAAATATTTTGAAAATGTACTAGTTGTTCCTTAACGTGGTGACTGAACGATTAAAGAAGTAATGTTTTATGGATTGGGATTCCAACATGACTTATAATGGTCTGAATATTGGAGGTATGGTATGATTTCAAAGCATATTATCTTTATGTAAAATTCTTCTTTTAGTTCACCTTTTGTAACAATATAATGTTTAAATTAAATTATACTGTTTTATAAATTCGTGCAACAGATACCACACACATAAAGCAAGAAAGATAACTCAGTCAACTTATTCCTCTTTAATCTTTTCCTTGTGAATAATAACAATAGTTTAGTCTTTATGAAGCTTAGTTTAGTCTGAGG
>CAJQZM010041146.1:0-78935 GCA_907164665.1 Colias nastes | reverse complement strand
GAAGAGTTTATTCATAAGTAAGAACATGTTGAAAGAAATATCAAAAAGAATGTTAAAAAGTAACATTTATTTAAGGTCAAAGATAAACGTTACAAATTGAGGAAAGTATATGAAGTAATATTAATAGGTTACCCGGGGTTACGATAGAGATCGAAATAGCGTTTTGCCTCTACTTATCTTTATACCAAACCAACCCTCGCTCCCGTTTGACCTCCATTTAAGACGGAGTATTTATCCATACTTCTTACGAAAATATTAATTTTCTTACTTTTGGTAAAATTTTAAATTAATATTTTTAAGGAAACACTAAATTATTTTCAAATGGGTATTGATTCATTTTCAATGTGTAACAATACAATACCAAATTATCGAATAAGAAGTAAAAAAATTCCTCATTACTTTAGTACAGTCATGAAAATACCTTTCAATAATTAATAATAAATTTAAATTCATATTTGGGCCTCAGAGAAAAACAACTTTTTTTTGCCCTAAATGCAATGCGAGTTTAAGCAAATCCCTCAAGATGAACTTCCTTAATTGTTTCCTTGAATTAATCCGCAGGAAGGTATTTTTAAACGCGTTCTCGACGGCCTTAATTTGCAGTGTGATACACCTTAACTTTGTTTCAGGCTTATTTACGGTCAACGTAAATTTACTCCTAATTAAGTGAGTTTGTGCCGAAACGTTTCTGATAAATAGTTCCATTTAAAAGATTAAATCAATATGCAAGCAACGTCACATTTTTGTATTGTCTTGTGTTTTTGTTTTGTATTGTCTTTTAAAACACTTTATATTAAATTTTACTACAAAAAGCTTCACTAAGAAACTTTCAAACAGAAAGCAAATGATGATAAAGAATCTAGAAGTTAAATACATTTTTAACGGCAGCCTTAATTTCCATTTACTGAATTATCATCCAGTGTTTCAACTAAATCATACCTAATTAGAGTAATGGAATAAAAGCTTTCAAGAGAGGTATGACGTAGAAAATAACAATAATTCTATTTCGTCACATTTTCCTTCGTTAGTATTATATATTTTTTACTTGACTCGAACTGGGAAAAAATATATCGTCAGGATTGTGGTCACGAGACGAAAGCTTCGGCCATTAATCACGAAGATGTCTTTTTTATCTGACGTTATCTTATCATTTGTTTTAATAACGTTTTGCAGTACACAGAGCATGTGTCCATTTAGGATCAGTTTGACATTTAATTCGTCTAACGGCTAACCCAAGTTGCCTTTTCGCCCACATGCTCTTACCCACGCTTTATCATAGATAACGGAAAATTATGTGTCTGGTTTGTTTTTCTGGCCGCCCTCTTCGGACAGAACTGAATTAGAACATTTTTATAGATGTTTGCTTTTTATGGTTTAATGTAATAATTAGAGAAAGATATTACATTTCTGATGTTTGGTGTAGTAAACATGAATATCTACTAACAAGTAATATTATAAGTTTATATTTTTTCAAGATGAATCTGTAGGTACCTATGGAGCGGAAATCTGTGGAATTTTTTCGAAATATCCTAGATACTATTCATAGCATATTTAAATAATAAATATATACCTTCTCACTCAAAACAGTATTTAATCTAAAATAATAAAATAAATGATAAACCAAATTAGGTACCAAATCTACAAATTTGTAGTGATTTCTTTCATTGGACATAAAAAGATTAAGTTATTAAATATTTCGCTAAAAATAAGTATAACTCAAAGATAGAAAGCAATAAATCAAACAAAACTTTTTGCAGTGCCTAAAATATAAATTTAATAAACTAGTTCAAGATCCGTGAAAATAGAGTTTATTTTTACCAATTCAAATGAAAGTCAAAAGGTTTTATTCAATTATAACATCAATTTAGTACAATATAACTTATGTTACAGCAATACGGCGCCAATTTTATCAACTTTTATTGAGATTAATTAAAATCACAATAAATGTCACAAGTGGCTCTTGAATTCGCAAGTTATAAAAGTCAATTTTGAGCTGAGCGTCACAAAAAGACATTATAAAATTAACAGGTTACTTAACAACATGATTGCTACTACATAGTGAGATACTTGCCTCATTCTGACGCACTTTTCTGTTTTATGTATTCTTTAACAATTATTTATAAACTACAATTATGTTAAATTCGAAATAAACCGCGAGTTTCAGGAATTTTAATCCCCTAGCGAGAGAAATTATCTTATATTAACAATTATCGTATCGAAAACATAATTGAATAAAGCTTCATAAAATATGTACACCACTTCACAAAGAGATCGTTAAATTGCGTTTTCAAGTGATGTCTGGCTCGTAAGCCGATTTTGCAAAAAAAAAACAAGTGGATTAATACCTTTCATTTTAAATGAGCTGGATTTCGTTCAATCATTATTTCTCTCAAATATTAGTATGTTTCTGATATGACAGGAATTATTAGATACGAAAAAACCGAAAATTAACCTGATTACAAATCATAGTAGTTTATGTCTTTAAAGTTAAATAATATACAAAATATGTATGTTTCGAGGACCATAAGTAATTTTGCTTATATTTAATTATACTAACTTGGCAATGTACAACAATAATAATGCTTATGAATGTATATTCTATCGATCAGTTTATTAGAGTAAAAGAAATATCTATGCCCTGATATTATCTTGGGATGTGCGTTTGCCAAGTCACGTTATTATTTATATAAACAAAGATATGTAATCAAAATAATTGTTTAATTTGCAATTTAATAAGAGAACTGGCCTTGTATACTTATTGGATCACACATATTATTTTTATGAACGCTTCTTTGGTACAATGGTTAACGCATGAGCGTAAATAAAGAGGTCCTGTCGTACATTCCCGGCGAGGACTAAAAAAAATATCGTTCTAGTTCGATACAGAAGTAAATACTACTTGTTCATTAAATACAAATCGTTTGCTCCATACCACACAAGGAGACACGAGACTTCACTAAAAGTTTCTTCATGAAGCTTGGTATATTGTACCTATAATATTTAAGGTTTTTGTAACTGATTTAATAATAACGCGAAAGTGGATTCAGCGATATCGGAATAATCCGGTTAATTAATATCGGTCGCATATTTTCTCAATAAATACTACAATAACAGATTTGTTACGAAGCCAAACAGCTTCACTCATAAATGTGGTTTATTGCTGCACTAGAACGCAGCCGGCCCCAAAATATGATACTAAATGGAATCATAACTATTAAAAGTATTATTATATCATTTTATGGAATGATGTGACATGAAAACCTTTCAAAACACACTAATAACATACATAAAAATGAAATGACTCAGTTTATACTTGAACCGATGTTTTAGTAAAAAAATATAAAATACCTTAATAATGATAATGGTAATAATAAAATTTCCATTTGCGTAGAAAAAATTATAACAGTTTTAAATGTTTTTAATTCCAGCAATATCTAATTATTCGTAATGTTTATAAAAAATGTATCTACAACCATTTACTGGCCCACATAATGTCTTTTGATCCAAGTAGGTATAACAATATTTGGACGTTGATACATTGTTCATGAGCTTCTAAATTATATCTTAGGTAACAAAAATATTATTTTGAAAGAAAGCCACATACCGTATTATTACTCCAAATGTATAATCATATGTCTGGAATAGCCGAAGTAATAATACGTCCCATGTTGTTTTAATATTTTATTTATTTAGTGAATGTATAAATATCTGAATGCTATACTACAGAACCGTACGATATATTTCAGTACAAAAAAGGAATAAACTGGTATCCTATAATAATACAAAACAAACACAAGTATTATGAAAACAACATTGCAAAACGATTTCCGGTAAGGATAAAATATTATATGAAATGACGAATAAATCAAAACTCAAAATGTAATAGGTACTGTCTCAAAGATCTTTTTAATGTGAGATTAAAACGATTTCAAAGAAAATGCCTCTATGGTCCCTTGACAACAAAATAAAGGACTTTGTGATTAGATTTTTTTATTCTTTGATGTCAATTTGGAAACAATAAAATGAAATAAAAATAGGAAAGGTTTTAGATTTCTAAAATTAAACTTGTCGTATTATTTAATTTATTTTTAACATAGATGTTAAGCTACATTCACAACAGAAACTGAACAACCGAACCAAAATTTGGAGGAATATTATTATTAATTTATATACAATAATCTAATTATAACGAGCAAAAACGTAATATTCAGAAATGCAAAAGCTGAATTATTAAAATATTGTACAATAAAAATATTAGCAAAAGCCTGCACTCACAGAAAACCATTAATAGAACAAAATAACAAAAATAACATAAATAGAACAAAAATTCTATGGAATCAAACGGCATATTAGAAACTAGATTTCCGCCCGCGGCTTCGCCCGCGTTTTCAAAGGAAAACCCGCATAGTTCCCGTTCCCGTGGGATTTCCGGGATAAAACCTACCCTATGTGTTAATCCAAGTTATCTTCTATATGTGTGCTAAATTTCATTGTAATCGGTTCAGTAGTTTTTACGTGAAAGAGTAACAAACATCCATACATCCATACTTACAAACTTTCGCATTTATAATATTAGTAGGATGTTAACAAGAAAACGGTTCTCCCTTGTAAACCGATACCACAGTATTACAATATTATATATTGTAATACTGTGCCGATACCGTGGATTCAGATAACACGAAGAAGTTCAATGTAGCTTGAAAACTACACTAAAATGTTTAACGACAATTATGAAGTACGATATCACAACAACTAAAATCGTATATTGTTCCTTTATAACATTAATACATATTTTAATGTTGAAACAAACAAAAAAACAAAAACATGAAACAAACAAACAATATAAAATAATATGTACAAGTCTCCGATTAAATAGGTACATTGCTAATAAAAGTGACTGAATGAAAGAATTAAATATTTTTGCAAAACAGCGTCTTATTTCCACTGATCGTATTCCAAAATCAGAAAGACAAGACTTTCAGAAGATAAAAACACCCAAAAGATAAAAGCACCCAAATTTTTAAATCAGTTAGAGCCTATAATTATTAATCACTCATATAGATAATAGAATATAAAAATTTACAACCTGATTTAATGTGAAGGATTCCATAGTCTCATATCAATGTATAAAATTATCAATTTTATTTTAGTCCCAATAAAAAAATTCAATAATCTAAATTTTTAAAATGTAAGGAACAATATTTTCAATCATAAATTTTCTAAAAAAAACGGCTAATAGAACTCTGATGAACCCCAGCATTTCTTTATAGAACGAGAAAACTTCCATAAAACTTCCATTCAAGATTAGCACGGACTAATCACACATAAAGTTAATCCTACAACCATAAACTTCATAATTATTAAAGTTAAAGGCGAGTCGATTTTGCAGATTATTTCATACCTGGCATTTATTATATTACTTGATTGAATTAGAATTTTCAATTAAACCTGATTCAACAGTTATTGAAAATACAGTTGATATTAAAGAAGATGAAAATAAAATTAAAATTAATAAAAAAGCGTCTCATTTAAGAAAGCCCGCTGAATTTATTTATAAAACATATCATTTGTATTGGAAGAAGCATGAACGATGGTAACAGAAGCAGAAAACACGCATTAGAAAAGAATTTAAACATTTGTATCCACCGTTAATAAAGCAGATGATGTTCTGTCACGTAAGCGTATAAATGGATTAACGGTTAGACAATTGAGGGTCGGGATTTTGATCTCAGCGCAGCTAGTTACGCAACATCGCACCCGATGCACTTCAATGCGAATCTATCACAATTTGTATTGTGCATTTTAATTGTTCCATCTCGTTGATCGCGAGTAAGACTTTATCGGAAAATTTATTTTATTATTTTTAAAGGTTTCAGTTTTCAGGTATACATGTTACCTATAGGTACATGGTTAGCAAATAAACAATTTTCAGGTTTGGTAATTTAGAAGAAACTCCTCCTTTAGCGTTAATTTTTTTAATTTTTTGAACGCGCAGATTTTTTATTTTCATACCTGTACGTTTAGTCCTTGAGTGAGGATGAATTACAAACAGAAAAACAACAATTAATAACATTCTATTTTACGTTCAGCGTCTTACCCGAAAAATGACATCCACGGACATCGGCAGTATCAGTTCAAGTCACAAAAATGGTCCATAAGTCCGCGTCCATAGTCACACGCACTGGCGAAAGTTCGGATAAATCGTGCGCGGGTAGCCGAAAGTTGTGAGACAGGGGCGACCGGAGTTTGTGCTCGCCAACCCAGTAGTGTCGGGCGCGCAGCCCTGGAGCGGGGGAAACACAGCGCATGCGTTGTCCATCCGAGCCCGGAGCGCGATGACGTCACTGGCAATCGGTTCCACCCGATTCGCAGACCTCGTTATCCTCACACGCTACACTTAACTAAAACTTCTCTACTTATCTCGTATATCCATGTAATCAACTCACAAGATATTTTTTAAACAATAGCACATTTTGTTTCTGAGTGTGGAATGTAAGAAAGCTCTGACGTTTCAAAGATTAATGTACCGTTTAAACATAAACAGCTTAGCAGGATTATCACGCAAGGATAAGTGCTCGAGGGGCTCTTTGCGAGTTATCGTCCTGAAGATTCTACAAGGATATTTATCATTTAGACTCCTGGCAAAGAAGTTCAAGGTTAAAGCTTATAATTTAAAAAAATACAAAATATAAATAATTAATTTTATATCAATTTTATCCAAACTAGATCATGTTTCATACCTTTAAACCGACCAAATATAAAATTCTTAGTATGGTAACTAGGTTTTCAGCAGCTGCAAGCATCTCGCCAATGGAGCGGAGTAGTGCATTTAAGATGATCCAGAAAAATAGTGTAAAATGAAGAATAGAATATTAAATGCTACCAGCTTGCCTCGGCTTCATCCAGTTCGACCAGAATAAAGTAGTTATAGCCTTCGTCAATAGTGAAGTTTACTGAGTGAAAGAATTTTCATGATAGGATCGGATTCCGAAGATTATTTTTACAACCCTCAAAGAGGCAGAGTAAGAAATAGAAACTTTACCTCTATTTAAAATATAAGTGTAGACTCTTAGACCAATTAGTGTTTAGTTCGCGTAAAAGCAAACTTTTAAAATGGCCTGAATAGTAAAATACATACTTTGTATTTTACTAAACAACTCTAAAAGAAATCCGTCATCTCAAAAAGAGAGGGTTTTCAAGCCTCGCGTCACACTTCGTATACTTAGTGATTCCGGCGGCATTTTACACTGAAACATTGCCAAGAAACTTAACAGGAAACAATTTATCGAAAACACCCGGGCAATATAAATAGAATTATACCAAACATTGCATAGTACGATACATACATTACATACGATTGATATCAACTTTTGAAGTTTATGATGCGTTGAAGTAAAACTCGTGATTGCTATATATTGGTTGGACCGGCAATTGTCACTGCTGCACATCTTTTTTTGTTTACAAAATATAGGAAAAACTACAAAAAGCTCTTCTTATGTAACGTAATGTAAAGTTTTATAAACATCATTGTAACTATATTTAAAAAGCAACTACCATAAGCTTAATTTAAAAAAGCAATACAACAAAAAACCTTTTTTTTTGCGACTTTTAATTGCGACTTAGAAATATATAAATCGAATACCACAGCTATACAGTATCGGATTGAATTAGAAACACTTAAATCTTGCAGCCTCATAAAAGCAGAACATCCAGTTACTTTTACGAAACTACCTTTCCTTAAATCTGTTCCGAGATACAGCTCGATAAAATAAAAATTTCGTTTTAAATAAGAAAGTGTTTAATTTATTATTTTTAACTCAAGCAATAGGTGAGTTGTTATAATACATTTACAAATATGTGATGAAGTAACTAGATTTATGTAGGAACGTGAAATCCTGGATAAAACCTCGGTAAATGTTTCCCAGAGTAAAAACAGAAAAATAAGCGTGAAAAACTTCTTTATTTTCAGCATAGGTAGTGATGTTGTCGGCGGGATGCCAATTACACAGGCTTAGCACCTACTGAGACTAACTTAGTATATAGAAATAATAGAAGCTTAAATCTTTTATGAACTACAATATTTTTATTGTAAAAAATTGGATTTTAGATTTTATTAAGATATTTTATCTTGAAGCGCACATGTGATACTGTTTCACTGATATAACAAACTAATTCCACCCGTTGAAAAATATGAACCACAACCAGTCATGTAATCCCTAACAATAAAAATAGATCAATAAAAAGAACATAATGTCTTTAAATTTTAAAATACCTTTTGAAATTATATCAATAACCAATATCAAGCTTTTCCACGAAAAGATCAACGACCTTTTAGCTATCGTTTCCGATAATTCATTAATCTGTAATCCGTCTCTGGAAATGCAATTTTGAACATAAAATTGAATAAATGTAGTTTTTCTTTTCACGTTAATAGCAGCTGTTGGTCCCTTTAAATTGTATTGATACACGCAAACAAAATACATTTTTTACCTCTTTTTTACGAAATACGAATTTCATTGAAAATTGAATAGTAATAATTTTTATATTGTCTGAAGATAGTGTTTTATACAATGGATTTAAAACTAGCATTGATCTTGTCATGTATTAATATTTAACTATTATTGTTTATCAATAAAACGTATACTTCTATTAGATAAATAGAGTCGCGAAATATGAATCTTCTTTTGTTTTTAAACTGGGTAACTTTTATATCGAACTCTTTGAAATAGATCTACTAAATAATTTTATACAAATTTAATATTATGTTATGTAAAAAATTGAGCATGGATACAAACGTTTAAATTTTTAACGCCCTGCAAAATTAAATGAATGTTATAGGTATACAGAATCGGTACATTTCTGAAACACTTCCACAAGAATGCATTCTTTCAGAAAATTGCAATGAAAATTGCATCGCATGCCCATCCTTTTACAATGGGTTATTATAGCTATTTCAATAATCGAGATAGAACACGTAACTACGGTCTCGACGAGACAGAATAAAACTATATGAACGATGTCTAAACCCACACAACAACCTCCTACATCTTAAGAAAATCTTTGAACTAAAGTCTAGTGCTCTTAGAAGAAGGTAGGTACTCTAAGAATAGCGAGGGCGAATTAAATAAAAAACACGATCATTTACAATGTTTTTACGGCGCTATTGTTTAAAGAGAAATGTTTAGTTTTAAGAATTATTTCCACGAGAAAAATGTTTGTTGTGAGTAAAAATATTTTGTCAGGCGCAAGCTTATTTATATCTCGTAATGGCCGCGACCTTAGTTATGATAAATACACGATATCCTATTTTGCAAACTAGATACAAATATTCACATTTTAGGGCGTCGTTACACAGAGATAAAACAGGATCTTTTATCCTTGTGCTATGATGTTTTTCCTCTCCATTTATTAGTTTATACACGATGCGGAGATGCAATTGTAAACTACAGCTACAAATTGCAACTCTCTATTTGATTACTTTACATTTGGATTCTCCTTGCAAGTAAACAGATATCTCTTAAACACAGAAATACTTAGAAGAATTTGCTAAATATAATACATTCTGTTCTTTGGAGACTTCGTTTTAGGTGAGACTTATTTCATGCGGTTGTAATACCTGCCTGTACATTTTGATTTTCTTCATAACGCTTTAAAACGTAACGACCAAAGCAATCTTTACATTCTTTGAGCTGCGGTTTACCCGATCAAGTGAATATGGCTGGTATTTTTAAAGTGAAAACCATTACGATAATATATCATTTAACTTTAACTAATCATCATTTAACTCAAAATCTTTTTGCAATAATTATTACCTCACTGTTGTGGGCCAATCACACGATATAATATAAACAACCATGGAATAGAAGCTGACTTAGGTAATTCTAGAGATGGGGGAACTTCGATAACAACCGTAAAGTATTCAGTTTGTTTAACACATACGAGAACAACTTTGTTTAGCGTCGTTTTCTGCTTGGAAGTTTAATACAAATTTTTCTACCAAGTGCTTTTGACATTAAGATCGATAGCTCATGCGTTTCGTATCGTACATATTTGGTGGTTCATGCGTGGTTTAACAAAAATTGTATGTGTTATGATATAAAGGTACAAATGTAATAAAATTGTTGGGGAGTTTCGAGAAATTTCCACTACAACAAATCCTCTAAACTGAAATATTGCATCAGTTCTGAATCGGACAACACGTGGACAATGAATAGAATGCTGAATTTGCGAATCAATGGGAAAATTTCTCGGAGTTGGAAGGGTGCATAGATTGTTACACTGAAGTTTAACACGAGTTTTAATGCAACTATGGTAAAGTTTGTTTTTTATTTATAAATAAATTTATAAGTTGGCAAATTATCTACAGGAATCAACACACATATATACGAAACAATGCTATCTTCAATTTAAAAGTATCGTCTTTTACATATTAAATTATGTATCATGTAATTTAATTAACATTGGTATTTGCAATATTGGATTTGGATATAATCGAATACGGAAAGCAGTTAGTTGTTTTTACTAATATTGTGCAACAATTGACATTCAGTTAATATTTTAAAATATTACCTAATAACCAAAAACGAGCGACACGATATAATCCGTTCATCCCTAAAAACACATAACCTGTTTATTTATTTTTTAAAGTGCAAATACCTAAACGACATCTACATGAATTTTCTAAGCAAGTATATAAGAGCTAGAGACAGACTCCATCAGGAGTCAGAGACCATCGAGTCAGAATAAGTAAAATTATATCGGCTACATTTCATAGATGGCGCTTTTATCAATATTACGTATGAAGTATCGACATTTTATAATCATATAATTTTTTATAGTTAAAGGATACATTTTGAGCACTTTATTCGGACGATATTTTTTATTTCTTCTTGGAATAGGACTTAAAGGACAAATGAAAGGTTTACTTTGAATATAAGGTAATATTATTCACACTCATAGACTTCAAATAAAAATATTTATACGTCTCTTACGTCCTTTTTTATTTTTGGAATGTACTAGAAGTTCACTTTAATTAAAAAGTTAAATTGTGTTGCTATTCAAATTTAATAGCAAATTGTACTCGATATTTTTGCTTGCATTCCCCTGCAATTATCCCTATGATGATAAATAACTCTCTAAGCATTGAGAGCCATTTTGGATTGTTACCCGTGTTTGTTCCATTGGCATGATTATGAATTGTTACCTGAATTATTGAACACAAGTTTGTATTTGTTCTGTATTATTTAATAAGTACGTTTATTTTCGCGCCTTGTTTCAACGTCCAGCTAGTTTTTCCTACTAATATAAAGATACTTTCATATGCTTAATCATCACAGAATTCTTATACGGGTTTATAATCATCTGTTTTTTTTTTTTAATATTGCACGACAATGTCCGAGGAAATATTTCAAGCGGAGGAATGAATGACATATTATCCAGCTAAAACCTACCTATTAAAAAATCATAAAATGATACACTATACGAGTTTAGTCGAAAATAATGATCTAATATTAAAAACAATGTTTATTAGCATATTGAAAGAAACTTAAGCCCATCGACCTTGACGAACAGAATATAATAAGATTTAGCCGGTTTCAAGTTTTTTCGATCTCCGGTTACATTTAAATTGCCAATATTCATATGAATATAACAATAAAAATCGAACAACTCGTTCACGCAAGGAAAATAGTGTCACGGTTGAAGCCCTGAAAAATTGAGAGCAATTTCTTTTATTGAATATTTATTAACGTAGATACATCAAAATTATTTCGAATAAAGCGAATAATTCGCTGGATGTACGTACCAAAAGTATTAATTATTTACGCGTAGGTAGATACACTCTATCAAATATTTTAAATGAAACAGAGCGTAAATAGTGTTGTCAAATCGTATTATAATGATTTATTATTTCTACATGGCACTTGACCGTTGGCTGTAATTACCAGTCACCATCATCGTCTCAATAAATGAAATGTAGGCAACACAATAACCTGTAATTATTTATAGTCTAATTAACCCTCTCTGACAGAGATTACATTATTTAAGTCAGATATATGTCAGAGAGTTCAAATAAAAATTTAATTGACATTTGATGGTGTAATCTGAAATCTGAAATTGAGCTGAAAAAATCACAATTTCTGCATCTTTTTTTCTTTTATTTACAATTTTTTAACTTCAATTTAAAATAAAGAAAACAACATAATATAATAGAAAGAAAACCTTTGATGCATCTTGAATCCGAAACAACGAAAAAGAGTTCCTTTAAAACATAATACTATATTTATTATAGTAGGCAATTAATTATGAAAATGTATTAATAAGGAACACATTAATCTACTTTTGCGTATAATTTATATAGAATTATATTTGAAAATTCGTAAAAATGTCACAGTGAGGCCTTGACTTATATATCTACCCACAATTATATAATACTTATTGCTGTTTCTAAATAAGATTAATCGTCTTCATTGCCTTGATGTTATAAAAAAATATTTATATATCGATTTAGTTTCTTCACTGCCTAATGTAATATAGATGATTTTTTTATAGTAATAAGGCGTTATGTTTATGTTGTATTCATGATTATTACTGCAATTAAGATTTCGATCTTTGAACTTAATATGTTTGACCCATAGTAATATACTTGAACTTTAGACCAAACAGCATAATATATCAATTTTTACGTGATATATGAAATGTATTTTGAAATCAGAATTCTTTAGTATGTATGAGTAGTATGCATGTACTTGGCAGGTAATAGCTATATATAGTATATGAGAGACTTATCCCTTATTATATTATATTATATTATTAATATAATAAAAAAGAATAACAACAAACAGAAAAACTGGGATAGAGTGAGTTTCGAGTACGTATGCCTAACTATTGAAGTCTTCGTTAATAAACTGTATATTGTGTATGGTAAATAATAATAGTTTAGCGTACACATAGAGACATGGTATGTATTATCTCCAATACCTTCAAAAAGGTATTAAAAATAATGTATTAAACCTTACTGGAGATAATATATATTTATAATTAATATTATTGATTCCATGAAAGGAGTTTGCCTTGTAAGATAATAACTTATATTTAAGCCACTTTTAAGGTATTATAACATTCCTTTATTTGTATATTCAAACAAGCTCTACAAACCTTTTAAAGACTATAACAAAACATTTTGATGTTTATCTTAAAAGATGCTTTACCTACTCTACTACTAGCATGAGCTACTATTAAGTATACTGTGCTACTACTGAACTCATTTTGATAAAATATTTTAATCATAAGTCAAAAGTCAAACGTCAATTATGTTAGAAAATTCGTATCAAAAATATATAAAAATGTTGTAAATTTACAAGAGTTCACTTCTAAATTTCCACCAAATAAATCAAAAACTTAGTTATTGTATTGTACTTTATATAAATAAAATATTCTTACTAACCACCTGCATTCCATTGATCTTTACGTAAGCTATTTAATAAGAATAATGAACTTCTGTGACAACAAGTGTAATAATACAACAGACAAAACCTCTCATACTAACTTCTATAAGGATTTAGAGATATAACTTAACCCTTATGCTGAAAGCTAAGCTGAAAACAGATCGTATCATACAAATCGATACAAATTACAATTCATACCTAAATATCAGTGTGGACATATTTAATGACGCTACTTAGGTTGGACGCAATTAAAAAGCACTTTTAGCAATAATTGCTAAAAGTGACATTGCAAATTGCAATTATTGCAATTTGCAATGTCAAAGGACATGTCCAAAAATGTATGAACCAAAAACCCAGAATCGACAGGAATGAATAAGAAAAAATATATAAGAAAAAAAAAACAAAAATCTGATTTTTTGTTATGTTCTGCTTCAACGTTTTTGTAGCTGTTGCTTGTAAAAGATGATAATTATCATGTGTAACACAAGTGATACAACATTATAGCAATGTCATATTAAGCCACAACACAACGTAAACTGATTTATATTACATATTTTTTAAACGAATTTCTTACTTATTTTATTTTGCTCCTAGCTCCTATACTATAACGATTTTAGAGTTGCCGCATTAGCTACATTATATTATATGTATTTAATTTTCAATCCAATGGTACCTACACATTTCATTCCTGTCGATTCTGGGTCATTTTTTGGACACCTCCTTTGAACAAGATACTCTATTTTTTATGTGATAATTTTTATTAAATCTTTAGAGAAGGCTTATATGCCTAAAATTCTACACCTTATGACTATAGAATATTAATAGCAGTAATACTGCAATATTATATGTGTATCAAAGTATTTTTTTTTATTTAGGATTAAAGATTTAACTGACAGTAAAACTTGAGTATAAGGCGTTGTACAAGTAGGCGACGTCAATTACTGGATATAGCTCAACCATTTTGCAATGATCCTTGACAATATTAAACTTTCTATAAAAAACATTGCAGCAAAAATTTAAATTGTCTAATATTATTAAAAAGTCTATTTTAAATTACTGCAACTATTGTAATACACGCTTCAATTTAGTAAGATGGCATAATTTTAATTTTTAACAGCATTGTAAAATGATTACATTAAATCCTCTTCTAGAATATACAACTATAATTCTTCAGAAGTATAAATAGCACAATGTAGCCAACTTATTTGATTTGCATTTCATAATGAGCGAGGAGGTAAAAAACTTTGCATAAATGTTGTAATGATTTATTGTCCATTCACCCTCACTTACCACGCAAGGAAGTAATGCAATACTCGCCTAAAATTTCAATGAACGGTAGCCAATAGCCATACTTTATATTTAAGTATATACTCTTGATAATCTTTTATGAAACTAGCGCGATAAATTGAGAAAATTATATTTTTCTCTTTCTCATACGCGCAGTGGCAAAGTAGCAACGACGCAAAGCAATGAACGAGGTCTCAAGCGAACTGCCTAGAGGTATACGAGTCTTGCAAGTAAAAGTAACTTTTAACAATACCTTGGCGGCGCCTGCGCGCTCCGTACGTCAGTTTTGCCAACTCTAAGCGCGCGGCATTACGTATCTCTATCGACCTTTTTCTCGATAATCGATATATCGTTACGAGTGATATTTACCCATTTCTTTATGTGACCTTCACTTCCTGTGGATCGGATACATATTGTGAATACCGTGCATAATTTTTCTTAACGTTGAATATTAACGTTAATGAGAATTTAAATATTTTATAGTTCTTTAATCGCCGCTTTTGGATGTTACGCTCACTTGAACGTAAGTTATTTTTATTATTTTTAGTAAATAGAATTAGTTAAGTAGTAACAAAAAAATATTCTGCTTACGACACTTTATATTTAAAGACAAATATAAATAAAAGTTTGTTTGATATCAATTATCAATAGTTTTAGAAAAAATCTGCGGTCTTTATAGACCGAGAGATTGCGAACGGGTGTTGTATCTTATAGGCTTTGCAAATAATGTGACGTAAGTAGAAGTCCGTTTTCCAATAATTGGTCACCAGGCTACTCGGTACCTGTGATTACGGAGTTGCAATCGAACCATCGGAACTGGTTTATGTTATCGTAGATACGAGTTACCGCCTTGGGAACGTAGAAGTCCACCGTCGAGATATTACTGGACCTTATTATTATGTTATACATGCAATCGGTTACGAGATAGCACTGCAACTATGACTTGATCTATTTAACGCAAATACTGAATCAACCTGAATGGTTCAATCCGATGCGTGAAGCATAGAAAATATTATACGAGTTTTTTTTAATGAACGCTCACAGTAAATTGTTTATTCAATAAGTCTTCTTCTATTCTCGTTTATAACATATTCCAACATTTTAGACGTTTTGGCATTTCCAACGACCTTGTATTTCAAACGGAAAAATATTTATCAAAACTTTTAGTGAAGTATGATTAATTACCTTACTGTTTATAACTAATTAATAGTATAACAACATTCCTCTGGACAAGTAGTTAATTATTCATATTTAATGGAAATATATATTTTAATCACAACAACTCAGCCTCATTTTAATAACTGCCCATATATTTTATTTAGCAATATCATGAAAGCATTGAGTGACTTGTACATAACAACTTTTACTTGATATAAATTAGACCAAGAATTGTGTATGGACAGAAGAGCGCGATATTTGAAAGTTACATAGAAATGTGGTTAATCGTACACTCGGCATGCGTCTGATCAAAGGATGCAAATATAGAAAACCTCGAAAGTAAACCTTATTAACGCCGGTTGTATATTTTACTCACGAATTACATATACGTGACATTTTGCTTTCCCTATCTGATTTGCAATGCACAGGACGAAGTAATATTCAATACATTGACACTGTTAGAATGATCTTTAGTATATAATATATAGCTAATAATGTATTCGTCTTGCGGTACTAAATGTCAAGTAACATTTGGGTTACATTCTAATGAAATTTATTCTTTACACAGCCGTAAAGAACTTAATTTATTGGACTGTACATTGCGCATGTTTTAAGTACTTACTCCGAATAGATCTTTTGTAGAATTAAAGTCCATTTACATACTTAATTCAAAATTCAATTTCAACAGTATTTGCTATTATATTAAATATACCTAAAATATGATACATTTGAAATGTACGTATCTACCAAATAGATTTACAAGATTACTAACCTCGTATTTTGTTTTATTTTTATTTTTTTTTTTTATTTTTTTTTTATTTATATAAATTGTGGAATGAATAAAAAGTGTCAAATGTCTCATTGTTAAAATGCAATAGTAAACATTATGACGTGTTCATCGCCTTAAAGATTTATCTAATGATTGGAAAATCTACTAACTTAGCTCAAACAATATTGATTATTTAAATACATGACCACATGATATTCTTTGAAATCGACATTGAGTATATTTATTTTTATCGACGTATTTAAAATGCATAACTAAAAATATATAAGCAAAATATCTGTTCATTAAGATAATATGTAGGTAGCACAAACGTGTGTTTGTCATATAGGTCATGCAATTAATACCTAATTACAATTATCTGAACTTCGACCTTGATAAAAAATCACAAACTCTTGAACTCGACCCAAAACAATGTTTCAATTTTCCATATTTTCCACCCTTTCTTACTTTAATTGCACTAAACATCTCAAAAATTACACTTTAAATTGCTTTCTGCCATTATAATATTATGCATGGCAATTACCAGATATTATTGTGAAACTTTATGGACTTGGTGAGCTCGTAAAAATATTTGCTAATTGGGTTAATGACATTGTTGTCTAATCGGTAGCAAAAGTTTTATAATAACATTATTGATAAATGATTGCCGCTCAAAATTAATTTACGCTATTACTTTAGGAAGTGTTGAAATCAAGTCATTACGAGCAATCAGGCTTATACTTATTTAAAATATAAATAAATTAATTATTATATGAATTATAGTGAATTAATTAGTATCGGAGATAAATATTAAACAACGTTACGTATAATTCAATTTCTTAACTGATAAATGCTACTGAATTTTCAAATGGAATACATAAAAACTTAAACACTCAAACAACGTTTTCACACGTAGGATTTTTCTATGCGTTTTTTTATGAACAGGTTTGCCAACTTAGTGCATAAAAGAAGAAGACAGTTGTTGAAACTGTGGGCGTTTGCCAAGACAGGAGAATCCATAAGTACCTCCTCGTTGCTTCACTTTTAAAACGCACACAATATTGCTTCAAAAAATAAACGCGTGTGAAGAATTATTTCTTTATTTGAGTTGAGTATCATTACGACACATACTTTACTTCTGATAGAGTTCCCGCCGATGCTATTTCTGACAACTGACATTTCCGACCTTCACATTTGTAATCGCTGCAATCAAAGTGCACTTTGACGTTAGCAATGAGGCGTAACGAAATACCACAATGACTACCGGCGGTGGTAATCAAAGACACTTTTTATTATAATAATTATCATTTTTGGACGGGCGCTTGCTGACGTCATTGGTTTGGCTGCACTTTATGCAAATTGATGTTGATTTAAATTTTTGGCCACACTTCAAGGTGAACTCTAAGAAAAGTTCGCTAGATCACGGAAGTACAAATATAAATCTATTATTATTACCGCTATTTTCTCTTTAGATGTTGAAAATGTTTTGGAGTAAAAATACCAGTTAATTGTGTTATATAATTATTTTTAATGAATTTATTAATAATAAAACTAGGTAAGATAGTCACGTAACGCACATACAAACTATATTATTGCTTCTTTGCAAATTTAATATTAAATCTTAACATTGTGAGTAAAACAAGACGCGACGCGACGCGACGGTGCGTTAAGCTGTGTCACAAACTTAAGGTCTAATTAGGTATTTCGTGTTGAAGACTTTGCGATATTAGATTTCAGTTTATTATCTTAAGTCGGTCACTTGTATATTGTGCTCGACTTACAGTTATTTGATAGTCGTCTTCCGTAGATATTCGTCAACGGCACGTAGATTGTACACTGATATAATATGTGATGGGGGTATTATTTATTATTTATTTATTTTATTTATTTTTGGCTCTAGCACCGATGTAAATACAGAGATAATATGTCCATTCTCGTATGTATTAAAATTAAAATAGAGTCACCACCTTAAATTTTCACATATAATAGTGTGTTACTTTTCTAGTCGATTTCCCAGGGTGCACACTACACAGCGTGCAGAAAGACAAGACAATAAAAAAATATAATTTATACCGAACATAACCCAGCTTTTATCCAAATGAAAATGAAAATCCCCATTTTCATCTGGCACAATTAAAACATTACTTCAATTTTAAATTTATTGATTTTAAATTTTAATGTAATAAGTAGGTGGTTATTAGTCCGTATATAAAACGATCCCCATTTCCTAGTTCTTTCAAGTCAGTGATATTTCATCAGTGTTGTATCGACTGTTAAATCATAACATTAAAGACAACAAAAAATAGATAGGTAGACCTTTCACCTATTATCATGGATGAGACTCAATTCAATTGGGTTTAAGATGCTGTTTAACCATAGAGGTAGCATTCCCAAAGATACCCAACCATAGAGCATACCAACAAATAGACACGCCGACCTACGACCATGTTGTTCGAAGGTATGTGTGGACATCATTACAGTACGATGCGCCGCGTGCAGTCTGACGCAAGCAATGAAGCAACATTGCAACGTAACATACGTACATATACACTGACCTATTTACTAATTGTTGCCAAAAACGGCTCGTTCTAAATTGCTAAAGTATCAAGGAATAAGTCCTTTCGAACACGTGTGTATTTCATAATACACCCACGGTAACTACGCAGGTACTGAATATAATATCAAGGTTTTTATCAAACTAACGTCAAGTAAACGTACTTGACTGCCTGTGAGAATAAGAGTTCTTACGTATTTACACGACTATTTAAACTTTTATTAAATTGAATATTTATTAACTACATTTTCAGGAAATATTTAGTTTAAAACATTAAAAATAAATTACAATATAACAGTGAAAAAAGGTTATGCTAAGCTCTAATATCTTATTCACATTCACTGAAGTGTGCTATCAAACTCAACATTGTAACAATAAAGCTCTATTATGTATCTAAACATTTGATTATTGTACTAAATTCGATACAATACTACAAAAGCGAATAAGTTTTTATCAAGATACTAGATATTACATCGCCTTTTTTATTACGTTCACAAATATTCTTTATAATATTGCGTACATTAATTTTCCACATTGCACTGTTCCAAACAAAATTCATTAATCTTCAGAATTTATGCCTCATTAATTAATAATTAATTTATTCGAAAAGCACACGTCAAACTGCATACTTCGCGGTAACCAAATTTCTAACTAATCTGCGGATAATTACGACGTTGCCAAATGTATAGCGAATTGAAAACGTAATTAAAAGTTGCACATAGCAAACCCTACCACAGGAGTAAATTTCATACAAAATAATGATTACATCAAAATAATAGCGCTAATAGTCAGAAATGAGCCTAATCACAAACGATATGTAATCAGAGAGCTCTCACGCGACACAAGATGTGCACTGTGCAGGTCAGTGCCCCTTGCATGCGAGTTTAAATAGCAATATATATAATAATTTATAGGCTGTGCATGCATATGCACTACAATTTATTATCTGTGCCATGTCAGGTAATATTTGTAAACTTTGTAAAGCCCTGATTTCACAGCATAATATATTATCTGTATTACATAAATCTGTATGTGACTGAGAATTTAAAGAACGAAGTCTACTTATTTATTAACCGACTTCAAAAAAAGGAGGAACTTATCAATTCGGCCGGTATGTTTTTTTTTTATGTATGTACACCGATTACGCCGAGGTTTCTGAACCGATTTACGTGATTCTTTTTTTGTTTGATGTGGAATGGTTTCGAATTGGTCCCATAAAAATTTCATTCGGGTAGGCCCAGTAGTTTTTATTTTATGCGCATTTTTGTCTGACCTCGATGACTTTATTGAAAATCTAACAAGTAACTTTGATTCACTTCCCGGTTACCGATTGAGCTGAAATTTTGTATACGTATGTAAATTGGATAGTGATGAAAATTTATCACCACATAGAGCTGATTTGATGATGGAATCGAAAGGTGGCCATAGGAACTCAGTAATTAATTGACTGAACTTTATCGAGTTTGGGCTCGTTTTATTCGTGTTGAAAAAAAATATAATAAAAAGTATTAAATAAAAATAACTACGTTAAAAAAAAACCGACTTCAAAAACGGAAAAGTAAAAAATAACAAATATTTGATATTATTAATTACTGCGTATTATTTAGATGTGCTATTTATTAAATAGGTTTGAAGTCGGTGACAAGCACTAAGCACTTCGTATTAAGCTCGTGTAAGCCGGTAAGTTTTACATTGGCTTGGCACCGACATCAAACCTATTTAATAAATAGCACATCTAAATAATACGCAGTAATTAGTGATGCAACGAATACGAATACGAATATTCGTATTCGCCGAATAGTAGACATTTACCGAATATTCGTATTCGGCGAATATACGAATATTTAAAAACGAATGTTTTTGACGCAACTCTATTTACTACAGATTTAAAAATCGCGCGTAAAAATATGACGTGTGCAGAGACTGCTGATCCACTGGCCTTTTGGCGAGAAGATGTCTATTTTCCAAGTCTGAAAAAACTCGCCCAAAAATATGTTTCACTGAAGCCATGTACAGTCGCTCCGAAAAGAATTTTTTCAACGGCTCGAAACATCCAGACTGAAAAAAAAATCGCCTAAAACCAGAAAATCTACGAATTTTATGTTTTTTAAATAAAAATTTGCCTATTGTAAATTTTAATTATTGGAAGAGTGCAAGGCGAGATATTCGTATTCGTATTCGTATTCGCCGAATAGTAGGTTTGATATTCGTATTCGTATTCGTATTCGTAAAAGTAGTATTCGTTGCATCACTAGCAGTAATTAATAATATCAAATATTTGTTATTTTTTACTTTTCCGTTTTTGAAGTCGGTTTTTTTAACGTAGTTATTTTTATTTTATACATTCGTTTATGTCCAAGGTGAAACAAAATAACTTTTTAAAAACCCTCTCCAATTAAGCATTGCACACAAAGGTTCGTTGTCTTTCCTTGATTTGAAGATTAAAATATGGCAAAGAAAAACAGTTATTATTAATGGCTTTAATGTTATAGCCTTGGGCTGTGTTTTAAATGTCTACTAGAAAAAGCTCATCATTTACCACAACTTAATGGTTATATTTCGTGTGTTTTAAATACGTAATAATAAATCTTGCTCTTTTGTATGTGAAGCTCGCCGTTTCTTCTTCGGATATCTGATTTTTCTTCAGATATTCAAATTTTGTCCCATCGGGCTGTGTAGAGAAATAGAGAATGCACCTGAGTTTGAAAATACGCTTAAAAGGTACACTTTTATCATAGTTCTCGTTAGTTTTAAAGTCCCGTTGAAGTAAGAAAATATCCTTTAGCCTTGACTATAGACTTATAAGGTAGTGTGCTTATTTTGTAAGAAGTTTAGAATTTATGAATTAGAAAAATAAAGAAACAATGCAAAGATTTCTGAGCATACTAATTCGCACATTAATGATCAAATTATAAGTTTAGTTTCATATCTGCTAATTGCCCTTGCTAGGTTGAATTCGAAGTGAAATTCACTTCAAAGAACACGATAAGTATACGTTTCCGACGTGTTAAATAGAGATCCGTATATTCAGAAGAACATTGAAAAAAATTGTGTATTTCCGAAAGTATCAAGAATCAGCCAATGATTTTCCTAATGAATATTTATTGGAGTTTTGCCTGCTGAGATTTAAAAATTCCTACTATTACTGCGTTTTCTGCCCCGATCTGTTCCGGATCACTCGTTTACGGCGTAAATAATGAACAAACAAACACGTGTACTACAATTTTTTATGTTTCTTTTTTAATATAATATATGTAATTATTTATAAATAAGAAACTTGACGGCGACGACCCGCAAATGTCGGAAAAGCGTGTGCAAGCTAACCTCGTGATGTCTCCTCAACTTGTTTTCAAACTTGTCTAGTTGAAGAGAAAATAATAAATGTACTTAAAATTAGTCAAGTTTAGGAATACAGTCATCTGCTTTACGTGAATAGAAAATACTTTAGTTACGCTTATCATGTTTAAAAATCGATTCTAAAAGTATTATTAATTAATTCCAGAAATTCTTACCGCAACCCCAAAAGTTAATTTAATAGCCTTAAGATTCTCAAAGTTTATTCAGTTCACTTTACTGCAAAGTTAAATTTAATTAGGAAAACATTTTCAATACCTTCTTATTTCATACCATGAGAGAAGTTTATACTTCAATTCAATTAAGTAGTGAACGATTTGCATATTACATATTAAACTGATTAAACTGCTTAATGTGTTGAACGTCATCGTTTTGAATCGTTGGTGATGATATCATATATTTTTATTATATTAAAAAATAGTCATCAATATAAACTGTCAGCCTATAATAATAGCTAATTAATGAGTTAAAATACTGAGCATTTATATCTGCGGCAGAAATTACATTGAAATGTCTTCATAATATTTGAGTGTGTAGGTACGAATATTGTTTGATGATGGAGAGGTTTATGATTACAATAACAAATATAGATATTTTTAAACACCAATTGGTTCCAGTACTAATTGGTTTGTTTATTTAAAAATCAAATAACTATACTCAACAATTCCAATAAATTGCATAACATGAACGTCCTAGAGCAGTTTCTCAAGAGTATTTGCAAAGGTCGTGGAATAATGAATCGCCGTTAAAGGGTAAGGACTAAGGAGCTAGTGATTCAGGAATTCCGATGTGTGAGGCTAAATTACCGAACAATAGAACTATGGATCGTGAATTCTCTACAACGTAGCTGTGCGGAATGCGGGATTTTGAAAGTGGTACGTGCAAGGTCAAAGTGCAACAAGTTTACTAACTGTGACATGATATCCGTTCTAATGCATACTTCAACATATTTCGACGTAAAAACCGTTACTAAATTAAAATAATTACAATCACTACGTTCAACACGAACGCTATGTGCAGGTGCTAGAACGTTCCAATGATTTCGTATCCCAGGTATAATAAATAATCCACATTTCGTATTGATATCTGACGCAGTACCTACCTATTTGTAATCTTTCTATCAATCTAGACTTATCGGACTTATTAAGAAGGTCACATGTGAATGAACGAGGACAATAAATGACGGCGAGGTCCGCAAATGTCACTCGATGCTCGTAATGTAGAAAGTTACGAGTGGTCTAACTAAATCGTGACCAGAGTGATGTTGATAACTTATCATTCGGACACTTGTACAATTAGCCGCCTTCGCAATACCCCTGTCACAAATGGGATTATCGTGTGACGTATGCTGAGAGCTAAAAGCCCATCATTCGAATAAAACTTGTCACGGATTTGCAAATCACCGTGTGCATTCCTATCGATGGTATTCACGTTTTATTTTTATTTATTTTATGATAAAAGGTTACACATTCCTCGCAGTTCACAAACATGAATATATTTTAATTACATGATTTCCTTAATTTTAAACATCCTGTAAATATTTTTATTAGAATGCATTAGTCTATGTTAAAGTTGTTTTAATGCTTTTTTTTTGCTTAGAAATAAATTATTTCATTTTCAATAAATGTATAATGTAATAATGTATAAACAGGAATTCGGTGAAATTGATCAAAATGTACGAAGATGACGCACGGTGATACTTTCTATTTAATATTTGCTTCATTCTAATATATGCAGAAGAGAAAATATATATTTACTTATTTTTAATGTCCTAAAATAGAATATATTATGTATTGCATAGTTTTTATACCTACTATTATTTATCTTTTTTTAAGCATAAACACATAGAAAAGTCGTAGTTACACTAAACGTATGTGTTTCTTCTTATATTATGATAAACAAATTAATATATGAACCTAATTCATATTTTTACCCCTATGTTTGACACGCCAGCAGATAAAATGAAAACAACAACTCTTTTGCAGCCAAATTGTCCCGCTAGTTTATTTTATATCAAAGAGAACAATTTTCAAAAAGTGCTAAATTCACTAGCTCAGCTCGTTTAACCAGAATATAAATAAAACGCAAAGGGTTCTTATATGCATTCAGAATGCAGATCTTGTCTATTGTGATAGTAACTGCGAGCCGGTTCAAGAGTGTAAGTAAAAATGCAAATGAGGCAGTTATGTTAGCGCCGCGTCGCGGTTTGCAACTAAAGCGAAATCTCTCGACATAACCACCCAAAAATCAACCTATTTACCATTGCATAAAGTTTCGAATCGTGCTTGTTACGAAGATTTAAATCAACAGCTACTTATAGTAGTTAGGTTTATTCAAAAATTTGTATTCAATCGATAGGGTAGACGTATTAAAATTTCTTATAATCCATTATGCTACTTTAAATATTATCTTGCTGCAAAATGTGCTCCTGAATGCTCTCCTAGTTTTCTTGTTCTTATGAGCTTGCATTTAAAACTATTAAAATGTTAAAAACAGTTACGTGAAAATTCAAGATTGACTAATACACATCTACAAACACAGCAGGAAAATGTAATAAGATTGATATATTGTTTTGTAAAACCAATAGCAGCTGTCTGTTATAATAGCTATATCGTGCGTAACGTGACTATTAGCTTCCGGCAAGCGTAAAAAAATCATCAAATTATAACATTTCTACATGGTTTCATTCACATTGGTAGTATTGAACGATAATGTTCATGTTCCGCATCCATCAAGGCATGATACTGGTGAATTACATATTCAAATATGCATACGCAAATGTACCCCTCATTATGAAAGTTAATAGTTGCAATTGAATTTCATTCATTTGTAAACATATCTTCATGATATAATAATCTTCTTTGCTATGTTGATGTTGTAATATTATTCACGTTTGTTCTTATTTCATTAGAATTAAAGAAGTTTCGCTCAATTAAAATCGTGACTACAAATGCTCAATCGAAATTGTGGTCGGTGAGGTAGGTATGCTCTATGGCCCAATATTTTTATGAAAAAAGTGTTAATTTTTCCGTTCCATTTCACGCTCTTCCTAGCTGCCCGTGTGTTTTTGTACCATTTCATTTTGAAACATTTATTCCTACACAATACGAGCTTAATAGGTAGGTAGGTACTATAAACGTGACTTAACGATGTTATAACAGATAACTTATAATACAGGTACGACCAGGTATAGTATTGGATTCAGTATCATTCAAATGGACAATCAAAAGGCTCATTTAGATAAGACCGGATTACAACGAAGATACGCTCCTTGCAGTGCTATACCTTGCCCTGTTTCAGTTATCATTCGACTGTTTGTTGGTTTTCTTAACATCATGTACCTAACACTTAGATCATTAATGATCTAAGACCTAACATCATGTACCTAATAATTTCGGTTTTTATCAACAAAAAATAATCCAATAAGTAAAAGTATATTTAAACACTATGTTTTGTGCAATTCATTATGTAATATGTATTATGTATTATATTTTAGGGACCATTGCATGATGAACAACACAGAGTTTTTCTAAAACTCTGGGGCTATTTTAACTAATAAAGAGAAAACTAATAAGTTAAAATTGTAAATAACCATAAACAAAACAATTTGATAAGTAACAATAAAAGCAATCGACAACATTCTTTCGCAAATACGAATGGAAGCGATCAAAACGCGATTAACCCACTATTTTCCTTTGACCTGCTTAAGAAAACGTTACGAAATGTATTAACAAGCCAATAATAATTACATGATTCGGTATTTCCTCGACTTCGTTATGATTATATGATTATCATATTGTACAATAATATGTAGATCAATGCAACAATATCATTCATAGAAGAAATAATGCACACAAATAATTATCACTATATACCTAGGTAACAATGAAACTTGAGAACGGCTGAACCGATTTCGTTAATTATAATTTTTTATAATATTCCTTGAAGTACGAGGACGGTTCTTATGGAGAGTAAACGTAAACATGTATACCACGGGCGAAGCCGTGGCTGACCGCTAGTTTTATATAAAACTCAATTTAAATTTTTATCACACATACAAATAATAAACTATACTTAGAGCAGCTTCTGAGCTCTAGCACTATTAAATCATAAACAGGTATGATATTATATAACTAAATGTGTTACATTTATATCAATAAAATTATACGGCTGTTCTAGCTTAAATGTGAGTTAATTTAAATCAAATCTGATAAGAGGATTGCAATAAATAATTTGATGATGTTATCTTAACTTTTGGCAAATGAAGCAGCTTCCTTAAATAGCATATTTTAAATAATTATCCATACACACATTAATAAATTTAATCGAAACACGTGTAAAAATAACAATACAAAAACTTTACTGATTATTTTTATCAGTACTATGTAAAGTATTAAAGCTATTAGGTAAATATATCGTCCCCGTAGTAGGAAAATTAAATAAGTCCGGTTTTAGCCATTTTCACTTTTCCCTATTTTCAAAACACCTAAAACATGCCGCATATTTGAGCCTTACAGGCATTTTCGTATCTTATTCCGTTCCAAAAATATAGCCATTTTTGTCGGACAGATGGAATAATAAATATCTTCAGACTAACACAAATTTTTAGAAGGAAAAATAAATAACTCAGTAAATAAATCAACAACTGTGGACAATGATAAGTTGAATGTGAAATAAATTAAATAACATGAGTTATTGAATTTTTCTTCAACTTAAAAATTCTTTGACAATACTTACTAAGTTCTAGGAAAACTAAATAACTCTATTTATTTAATTCTGCTATTCAGAATTCTGATATTACGTACATTAGTTCACAAATACTTGGTGCTATCTATTTATATATATGTAGTACAAACGCATGAGACAATCAAAATATTGGAACAGAAGTATCTAGAAAGTGGTCATAGCTTTATAAAATAAAAAAAAAATAGTAAAATTGTTTTATTTCAGGACATATTATTGTGTTCCCATATGGAAGTTACAATGTAATAGAATAATTGTACAAAATTAAAATTAAAAAACAATTAAAGCATCATTTATATTCCCTTGGCTTCATAGGTTTATCCCTAACATAATGTAATGCATGAACATTGCACCAGTACAGAAGTAAAGGTTTGTCACAATAGTAACAGACAGCCACCAGAATACTATTACTGGAGCGTCTCATTCTATCCCAAAAACTTGCGATTCGAGATCGCATTATGGCCCTGAAATCCGAGACCCTCGTCTCCAAAAACATGCCAGATGCACTACAGAACCTGGGCAGTTTCATGAAGAGTCTGTATGCGTTATTATACTGCACTCTCAATGAAGAAATCGCTTTATTTGTGAAGTTACACCACAATTGACACGTATACATGCACATGGAATATGTTTTAAATAGCAATTTTTTAACGTCAGTTCACCTGGCAAATCTTCGCGCCAGCATGTTGCTCCGGACTACAAGCGCCCTGCGCTCTCTCTCTATATCTGAATCGTCTTTTAGATCCCCCGTTAAAATGTGACCCAAATATTTAAATTGTTCCACGATTTTAACAGGAGAACCATTCAAAAATAACCCAGGTATTCTCTCCGGTCCCTGTCCATATCTAAATACCATCAATTCGGTCTTTAAAGCGTTATACTTCAAGCCGTGAGAATTAGCATAATTCTCACATATTGAGAGTAATTTTCTCAGACCCTTAATTGAAGGGCTCAGCAGAACCATGTCGTCGTCATAACTAGGTCTTAGATTGTTTACGCAAACGTCGCCAAGATGACATCCAACCCTGGTTCCTCTGAGCTCGCCAATCAAACTATCTATATAGAGATTAAACAGGTCCGGAGAGGTTAGCCCTCCTTGACGTACTCCACATTCTAACCTATACCTGCTAGACATGGAGTCGCCCCATCTGACATAATTTGTTTGGAAGTAGATTCAATGCATAGTGCCATAGAAAAAGAAAGTATACAGACGTGTATTCTATAATAGATTGGAGGGGAATTATGCTACGGGCAAAATCAAAAAGACAAAATAAAAATGTAACTCCATATAATGTAACTGAATTGTCATATCAAGACATGATTGATGTAAAAGCATTTGCTTCGAAAATAATTAAAAACAAAACTATAGCGGAGAATGGGGAGACAAGGTGTTGGTTGAAAATAAAATGTCTCAGATTTGAAAAGGAATTACCTGGTTTTATTAAATACAGATACGATTACGATGGGCCATATAATTTACTAAATACTCTTTGTAAACCAGGGAGATTGACTAGGAGAACTATAAACTCTGAAATGCCAACTTTAAATACTGAAGACCTTCCCCGGGCATATAAACAATGTCTTCCTATAACAAAACTAAAAAAGAAAGACCTTTTACAACTCTATAAGAAAAATATAATTCCTAAAGAGCTTCACGGCTGGTACGAAAGTTTACCATGTTTAAACGAAGACCAGGGTACACCATGCTCCACTGATTCATCTGAAGTCGATGAGTAAGCTTAGTTTGGCCCCCTGCTCTACAAATTGATGATTTTTAAAACTTAACAGTCTGAGTAAAATATAGCAGGGTTTTTGTGTTGTTAAATTAACGTGATGTTGATTTTTCGAGTTGTTTTTTAATAAATTATGTTTATTTTGAACTATACATACGCTGTGTTTGAATTAATGGGTAATGGGTATGTTTATGTCTTTTTTACTAAACATTTAAGTATTGATTAGGTACAGTCATTTCAATCGTTTAGAATTCTAAATTATGTTTTATTTTGTCAAATAAGTATTTTTAGCTCTAAGTAAATTGATAATATTACATGTTGTTGATTAGTGTACTCAGTTTTCCTGATAAGTGTCATAGTATTTTTTGAGTTTTATTTAAGTTGTGTTTTACTTGATAACAACATTTAAGTATTTATTAGGTACAGTAGTTTCAATTGTTTTGAATTTTAAATTATGTTTTGTTTTCTTAGGAAGGTATTTTTATTTAGTTCTAAGTAAATTGATATTAGAAGTTGTTGATTGGTGTACTCAATGTACCTGATTAGTGTCATATTATTTTTTGGGTTTTATTTAAGTTGTGTTTTACTTGCCTAATAACGAAATGTTTTTAGTTGAATTGAGTTTCTTTCAAAATAAATCTTTATTAATTTCGTTATACAGCTTTTATTTTAAATGAGACCAATAATAGTTAAAAAATAAATCTAAGTACTTAACATACATTTAATAATATTTCGAGTTTGATAAATTCAATAACTGCATTTGTTTCACCAAATTTTACTCTACCAGATGGATTTGGCTTGTAGGAAAACTAAATAAATAGCCGAAATAAGTAGCTAAGTGTAGTAACATTATAAATAACAGTTGTGGCAAAATTAAACAACTTGATTTTTTATTTTTTAATAATTTATAGTTAAAGATAGAGTTCAGTTTGATAAAGCATAATGTGAGAAGAAATCAGGTCCACAAAATATAAAATTATGTACAGTAAAATTGTCTCACATTTTTATACAAACGTACAATAACTGAAAAAAAAACACTAAAACGCGTTTATCTCAAAACTACAAAATCTGAGTTATTTAGTTTTCCAACTACGGGGACGATATAATGTTCTATGCTCTTATTTTCCTCAACGTGTTGTTATGTAAAGCAGTTTGATGACATAACATATACATGACATTTATATGTATATGTAAAAACAAAGTCTAAAATATGAAACACAAATATCAGCACATAATTTAGGAAAACCCGTAGCCGAGACCGGTCGACGAGTTTTGCAAGGATTCACACTACGCTGTTTGGTGACAACTCATGCTGTGAACTTTATACGCTGAATAGCTGAATAACGACATTTGTATACTCTTTTATAATTAATTACCTAGCTTCTTAATTTTATGTATTTCTTTAACATGGCATTTAATTTAGGTAGGTAAGACTCTGAAATTAGATTTCTTGAAACAAGATTTAGATGAAATAAGAAAATGAGACGATAAATTAATGACGGCATTTGCATACATTACATATTTTGTATTACATATAAAAATGTACTAGTAATTATAACCCAAATCCTTAATGCTTAACCTAACTAAACATCCTCAATATGCCAAATCTCATTAAAAAAGTATTATAAAATATTATAATTCCAAACAAAAAGTAACGCAGTCTGTAACAAGTTCACCGTTCAAAACCGCCTGCAATCTCGACATTCCATATAAAAAGCCAAAAAAACCTTCACAGTCATCGTGCTATCGCTTACGTATTCGGTAGTTAGGTAATCGAAGATGCGACACGTACATACATACATAGCTAAATGCCACCGTCTTTCCCACGCTACTATTGTACGCAGAGTGTGTCTAGTTCAATAATTAAGCACGCTTTATCCATGCGTGTGCAACGGTATTTTGGTGTTGCACGTACTATTTGAGCCGGATTTCAATTCTCATTTAATATGAGCGAAACATTTTCTTTGAAAATTGTGTGTGAATTAAAAACCTGTTACATAAATCTGCTAGAAACATGTACCGTGTAAGTCCCAGTGAATGATATCAATTGCATATTTTATAATGGATTTTGGATATTACGATAGAAATTGCATTTTTAATAGGTTTTGGATATTATGTCATAAATGTACGTCTTCTTCTTCTTCTTCTTTTTTCAAATGGTAACTCCCGATCCCAGTGAGGACGGATTCTGCCAATGTCAAGTTTTGAACGGATGGTCAGTTTAAGTCACAGTTTAAGTTAATGCTCATGTTAAGCGTGCTCTGTGCTGAGGAAAAATCACGGTTGAGATGATTTACTTTTTATTTACTCAAAGACTTCTTACATGGAGCTGTATAACCTGACAAAGAACAAATATTAGTTATAGACAACACAACACATCACAAAAGCATAACATAAAATAGGTATAGGTAGTCAGAGGGAGTTCAAAATTTTAGATTGTTAAAATTGATAAATTTTGATAGGATATTCACAAATGAGGTAGGGACAAGGCAAAGTAAACACTTAAAATTAGTAGGGAGGGGAACATCTGGGGGAAGGATATCCAGAAGTGAGATACGGAGCTTAGGGCAAACAAAGAATAAATGGTCATAACTTCCTTCGTCTATACCACACTCACAGAGAGAATGGTCACGAACATGAATTTTAAATAAATGATTAGGAGTGGTATTGTGACCTAAACGGAGGCGGCAAATGGTGGAAACAGTAGGCTTGTCTATATTAGGGAAACGGAAGAACCAGGGCTTACGTGGAATTGAGGGTTGGATATCTCTATAAAATTTCCCTTTGGTTGAATTTTTCCACTGACTGTTCCATGTATGATCCAAGCGATCCTTAGAAAGAGAAGAGAGATCGTGGGCATAATTAGAGTAATGCTCCAGAGTACCATGTTGAATGGCAGATTTAGCCAGAACGTCAGCTTTCTCATTGCCTACAATACCAGAATGGCTTGGAATATGTACTAAATCTACCTGAAGCCCTTTTCTGAAGCAGTTGTAAAGTGCGGATTTTATTAGAAAGATGATAGGAAATTTAGACTTTGAGCGGAAAGGGTTAGAAGTAATAGTCTGAAGACAGCTGAGGGAGTCTGAAAAAATAACTGAATTTTGGAGATTATGAGAGTCGATAAAATTGAGAGCTTCCAAGATAGCTGTGGCTTCACCAGTAAAAACAGAAGAGAGAGGGGGACATTTAAATTGTAAAATAGTGTTAGAGTTATGGTGCCATACAGCAACCCCTACAGCAAGATGTTTTGACACTTTTGAGGCATCCGTAAAAAAAAGATTATAACCACGCCCGTAGGAAGAAACCAGACAGTTAAAAGCAACATTAGAATCTGGAGCATATTTTTGAATACCAGAACTCATATTAATGTTGGGGTTAAAAACTAGTGCATGAAACGGAGTTGAGTATAAAGGATGGATACTAAATTGGGATGTTGGATCCGGAAGGCGGTTAAATTTGATGAGACTTTTAAGTAGGCAAGGAAAATCAGATGGACGACGGAGGTTATTTAGAGTAAGTATTTGAAGTAGATTTCGAATTTTAGGAAGAAGGGGATGGGAGGATAATTGTATAAGCCGAAAGAAATACTTGTCTGCCAGATATTGACGGCGGAGATATAAAGGAGGGTCTACACATTCTACCTGAAGGGCATTGACTGGGGAAGACTTCATGGCACCTATAATGAGTCGCAGACACTTGTATTGTATTCTGTCCAATTTTATTAAAGCTGTTTTATTGCAAGGTTCTAAGATGAACGACGCATAATCCAAATGGCTACGGATTATAGCATTATAAACTAGTTTTTGACAATATGGATGTGATCCCCACCAAACACCAGCTAGGGAGCGTAAAACATTAATACCCTTTTCGCACTTCTGAGAAATGTAGTTAGTGTGAGCCATACCATTCAGCTTTTGGTCAAGCACCACCCCTAGAAATTTAATCTTGTTGACTACAGGGATTGAGGAGTTTTCTAGTAATATTACCGGCTGTGGGATCAAGCGTTTTTTCGTGAACACAACTACATTGCTTTTGCTGGGCGATAGTGACAAGCCATGATCGTTCATCCAATTTTCCAAATAAGATAAGGCGCTGTTAAGTCGAAAGGTAATCACATCCATATTCTCTGACGAAGTATACAATGCTATGTCGTCCGCATACTGCAGAACGCTACAATACGATGGGATGGCTTTATCCAAATCCCAGGTGTATATAGAATACAATAATGGACTCAAAACGGAACCTTGAGGGAGGCCTTTAAATATATGTCTAGTAGGTGTATCTTTAGAACAGCGTACTTGTATCGTCCTCAACATTAATAAGTTGAAGATGAAATGTATCATCCTCTCAGGCAAACTCAGCTGTAACATTTTCTGTCTGAGCACTGGAAGAAGAACATTATCGTACGCTGAAACTACATCCAAAAATACGCCGACCAAATACTGTTTATTGTGAAAAGAGGAACGAATGTCAGTTGTTAAAATACTAAGACTGTCTAATACACTCAAACCTTTCCTAAAGCCAAATTGGGAACTAGCTAGGAGGCCTCTGTTCTCGACCAGCCATTCTAGACGATTTTTAATAAGGTGTTCGGTGATTTTGGCTAAGGTAGAAGACAGGGCGATTGGTCTATAGGAATTGGGGTTAAGGGGATCCTTGCCGGGTTTGGGGATAGGAATAATAAGCTGGGATTTCCAAGAGTCCGGAATAATGGCATGTAAAAAGAAAATGTTAATTAAATTTAGAAAAAAAGATTTTGTTTGATCGCCTGACTTGCAAAGAAAAGAATATGGTATACCATCAACCCCAGGGGATGAGTCTTTTAAGCCATCAAGAACCGTAACAAGTTCTTGCAAGGTGAATGGGCAATCCATACTGTCGTATGATACTAAATTATGGGGAGGACAAGGAAAATGATCAGAAGAGGGGACAAATGGAGGGGATAGTTTGTCAATGAAATCATCAAGCCAAACGTCTGAGTTGTTGGATACTCTATTTTTATCACATAGAGCTCCACGGAAACGGCGAATACTATTCCACATTAATGATGGCGGGGTTTTTGGAGATAAGCTCTCACAGAAACGGATCCAACCCTGTTTCTTTTTTTTTGATAGCACCCGTTTAGTGCGTGCTGCAATTTTCTTATAATTAATAAAGTTCTCATAAGACATACTGGAATCATATCTTAACTCGGCTTCTTTACGGTCCTTAACTATGGCAGTACACTCATGGTCCCACCAGGGAGGAGACAGCTTCTTAACAGACAGAGTTGAATAAGTTTTCAATGGGAAAGATTCGGTAGCAGTAGTCTCGAGACAGTTAACAAAAAGAGAATAAGATTCCAAACAATTCTCAGGTGAAGCATTTGGGAGATTACTTATTTTGGTATCAAGGGAGTTGGCAAATTTCTCCCAGTCGGCATTGCCTAACTTAAATTTGAGCAAAGGTGGGAAAGCTCTAGTGGGAACATGAACTGTGCGTGAGCGGGAGATGAGGATTGGAAAATGGTCGCTCCCATGAGTAGAGGAAAGCGTAGAACAAGAAAAGGAAGGAGCTAAGACAGAAGAGCAAATTGTTAAGTCCACTACAGTATTAGGATTTTGTAATGGGGAGACTCTACGGGTAGGAAGGCAATCGTTAATAATACACATATTCAGATCTTCAAAGAGGTCAACCAAAAGATATCCAAAGGAGTCGCAAATGTACGAGCCCCAAGAAGTATGGTGGCCATTAAAGTCACCCATAATAATAACAGGGGGAGGAAGAGAGGAGATGATTAAGGAAAGCTCTGGAATAAAACTAGGATGGGGATGAGGAACATAAACGGATAAGACTGAAATATTAGCAGCTCTAGCTGCAACTGCATTAAAGTTACAGCCATGGTGGGGAAGTGGAATTTGTGAAAAGGGAATACTGTTATTCAAGAGCAGAGCACAGCCAGCATAACCATCAGCTCTGTCGTCTCTAAGACAGGAATACCCTGGAACCCTAAACCGAGAACCGGGCATTAACCATGTCTCCGAGATAGCAAGAACCAAAGGTTTATGATTGGATATTAATTCAAAAATCTCGTGCTTCTTGGGACGGATACTCTGAGCGTTCCATTGCAGAAACACTAGATCCATAATTGAGGATTGATGAGAAACGGGATAATCTTTCGGCAACGTTGGACGGTAACTGGTGGGGATAAGAAAGTAAAGTCTCTATAAAAGATAAACACATATTAAGTAGATGTTCATCAAAAGGAAGTGAAGAGCCTGTATTAGGGAGAGCACAACCATTAGAAAGGGAGGAGGGAGGTTCACGAATGATAGAATGATGTGCATCCTTATCATAAGACTTACCCAGAGGAGCTCGGGAACGGGGGGTCTTAGTGACTGTTTTTCTGTATGAAACATTAGGTGTTGATTGGGTAGGAGGATTAAATTGGGAAGACGGGAGGCTTTGGGAATGTATAGATAAAGGATTCTGTATCTGAATATTCTCAGCATAGGATCTACGAGTTGACGGGATGACTCTAGAAGCATCCTCAAAAGATATCCCTTCAGATGCCATTAACTGCTTAATGGCCTTTTGCCTAGCTTGTTCGGGGCATTTCCTATCAGTGGCATAATGCTTACCAGTACAATGGGGGCATGTTGCATCAGACTCTAAAATTGGACAAGAGTCGCCCAAATGGGCCTGTGAGCATTTGAAACAACGTTCCTTAGAGCGACATTGGTCGCGTACATGTCCAAACCGACAGCATTTATAGCATTGAATTGTGGGGTATTGGTACACTTCTACTGGCATGGAGTTGTAAAGGCAGTATATTTTTTCTGGACGAACTTGGCCCTGAAAGGTCAAAACAACGGTTTGAGATGGTGACCATGATGTAACACCATCTATTCTAATTTTTTTATTAAGCCGTCTGGCTTTCAATATTTTGCCTCTTCCACCTGGGAAATCCACATGGCTGATAAATTCTTCCATAGACCACTCCGTAGGGACACCTTTGACAATGCCCATACGAGTGATGTGAAAAGTTGGAATGGAGGCTTGGTAATTTGAATCTTTAAGAGGGGGGAAATTTATAAAATTATTTGCGTCACAAGCGGTATTGAATTGTACAGAAATTTTATTACGCCCAATAGCTTTAACTCCATCTTTAGCTATGTTAGCTACACGATTATTGTATAGGAATGATCCAAATTTAATCGGCCTAATAGTTAAACCCGCCGCAGGATCGGCCTCTGTACGGGACACATAAACAATAAAAGGACCACTGTCATTGTCGGAATATGTAATGGGATTAGACAAAATGGGATCCACATATGAACTTTGAGAGGATGCGATCGCGTAGTTAGTAACTGTTACATGTCTTTTAGACGGGATAATATCTGTATCAGCAACGGATGGCTCTGACCGTTGTCTTTTATTACTTATGTGCTCCGCTTCCATCACCTCACCCTGGATGTCAGGAGGTTTACCAGGGTCGGGAGGATCAGGATTCATGATGGGTGAGGAAAGTTAGTAAATAAACGCTTACCCCAATATATATATAGAGACAATCACAGATTTGGTTATCACTACCAGTTTACACTAAAAAAGAGTGTTCTCAACAAGTTAGTTAACAAAAATCTCAATGGCACGTGTTTTCTCCGACACAACAAAGATCGAAAAAAATATAAATGTACGTCAAGGTACAAGGCACAAACGTTAGAAATTTTATTCACTTAGTTCAGGACTGAATTTCAGAAACATTTTTATGTCAATCAAAGATATTGTAATATTTATTTGGGTATCGTCGCAAAATAACTACACGCACAGAAAATATAAATACTTTCTTAAAATATGTTAATAATTGCGATTAGTCAAAGATTTCTATATTATACACATACATATAGCAATAATGTTGTATACTAATTCCTACGGTAATAAACAGCTATTGTTCGAACATGTAATGCGGAACCACAAAGAATTCATAATACTAACTACGTATTCTTTCGTCAAGGCTTCAAACAATGATCATAATGTCGAAATGCAATTCGCTCCACTAATGGATTTAATTGGTTAGTAATTTTATCTCAGTTCAGTTCCTACCTACGGACACGCTGTCTGCAGCTCGTGTATTAAAATCGATTAAAAATAGTTTTCAGTGCGTATTTTAATAAAACTAAACACCGAGTGATTCGTAAACGTGCGTTGAACTAAGTGAAATAATAGAACTTTAAATAAACTGTTTACTTACACAGCTTTTTTGTAATAAACTATCAGTGCAATTTATGTGAGATTGTTCAATTGTGGGTGGAGTGAAAATAAAAACTGTCGTCCTTCCATATTGTCCGTGCACTAACATCTGATAGCACAATCTAATACGCTAAATTCGATTTCAATATTCAAGCATCTATAGCGAACTTCAACAGTGCTCGGGCTTACCGGACATTGAAAATTGGGAGTTCGAGGTTCAATCCTTGGCAGCGACGACATTGAAATATTTTATTTTTATTTTTTTTCACATTGAGAAACCTGAGAACGTGGTTCATATCCAACCGAGCACCACTAATTTAAAGTTATTATTTATTTTTTATTTTTTTCCTATTGAAGATGTCTAATAAATGTGGTATTTGCCTCTTGCAAATTAAAGATGCTAAGGGACCACAATGTTACAAATGTTCAAAACATTTTCACGTTGGATGTGCTTTTTCACCTCCCGACAAATTTAATAAACTAAATACCGCTGCTAAATTATCTTGGAATTGCGACAACTGTAATCAAAAAAAGAAGAAAAAAGTCGAAGGGGTTTTAAAAACACATACCTCTGATAATCTTACTACGTGTTCAAATCGTTTATTGGATACAATTTCAGAGGCGTCATCAACAGAGACGCCTCCATCCATGGAAAAAAAATCATCTTCCATGTTTCCTGAAGAAATGCTTAGAAATTTGATAAGAGAGGAATTGAGCACGGTTTTACAACATTTTGTTGATGAAAATATAAATAAACAACTTAACATCATTAAGCGTGAATTGGAGGAGTTTAAATCGTCTCTTTCATTTATAAATCTGCAATATGAAGAAATTAAGTCCGACTATCAAACAAAAATGAACACTTTGCACAACCTGACTACTGAAAACGAAACATTGCGTGAGACAATTCAAAATATGACCTCTCGTCTCAACCAAGTCGAACAACTAAGTCGTAGCAGCAACCTGGAAATTCAATGCGTGCCAGAACATAAAAATGAGAATATTTTAACTATGGTTACCCAACTTTCCAAGGTGGTTAAATGTCCTATTATCGAAAACGACATACACTACTGTGCACGCATTTCCAAAATCAACAAAGATAGCGCAAGACCTCGGTCTATTTTAGTAAAGTTAAATAGTCCCCGCACACGTGACTCCTTACTAGCAGCAGTAATTAAATATAATAAGAACAGTAAAACTAAACTTCAAAGCTCGGATATCGGCATAGGTGGTGACAAAGACACACCTATATTTGTTATAGAACATCTCTCACCAGAGAACAAATTACTCCATGCTGCGGCTAGATTACGAGCTAAAGAGTTAAACTATAGATATACGTGGGTCCGTGGTGGCAAAATTTTTTTACGAAAGGAACCATTTTCTGAATGTATTCTTGTTAAAAACATCAACACTTTGAAAGCGCTATCCTAATATTAATAAAAATTTTAGTAGTGGTTTAGATATTGTTTAAATATTATATAATTCGATTCTAAATGGAACTTAAATGTATACTATCAAAATGTAAGGGGTTTAAATACAAAAACAACTGATGTATACTTAAATATTCTAAGTTGCGACCTTGATGTGATTTGTTTTTCTGAAACTTGGTTGTCTGGTTCTGTATTTAGTGAAGAAATTTTCGATAGTCGATATAATGTTTATAGGCGAGATAGGGAGTCGAGCGGCTTTCACAATATGAAAAGTGGCGGTGGTGTTTTAGTTGCCGTGTCGAAAAGATTTCATTCTCGTCGGATTCCAGAAATGGAATCCGATTGCGAAGATATCTGGGTGAGCATAGACACGAACAGTCGAAATGGAACACATCAAGAAATTTTTATTTGCTGTGTTTACTTGCCACCTCCTATCCAAAGTCACATTCTTACTAATTTTGTTAATAACGTTAATAGACTCATGGAAACGCCCATAAAAACCGTCATTGTTGGAGATTTTAATTTAAGCAACATAGTTTGGCCAAACCAAAACAGCTACAACACCGCCGCTGCATCTTGCAGAAACAGTAACTCTTTTGTTAATATTCTGATGGATTTCATAGCTTTAAATGGATTTTCCCAATATAATAATATTGTTAATAATAGAGGAAGGATTCTAGATTTGATATTGTCAAACTTAAATATAAGTAATGTTGAAGTAAGTGATGTAATACTCTCAATACTTGATCCAATGCATCCACCTTTGATATTTGCGGTTTCTCAATTAGATTTGAAATATATTTCGCGAAATAAAGATGAACGATTTAACTTTTTTAAGGCACAGTATGATCTTATTGCTGAAGAATTAAGCACTATTGAATGGGATAACGAATTTAAAACTTGTTTCGATGTCAACGAGGTTGTGACTACCTTTTATGGTATTTTACGCAAAACTATTGTTAAGTTTGTTCCTAAAGTTAAAAGTCATAATAATAAATATCCTGTATGGTACACAAAATCCTTAATTCGATTGCTTCGTAAAAAATATAAATATCGTATCAGAGTAAAAAAATTTAACAACCCCCTAGATTTAATCACTTATGAAACTCTTAAAAAAGATTGTACTAAACTCATATCCTCGTGTTATTCTACCTATTTATCTAATTTGGAATCTTCTATAAAATCAAATCCAAAATTATTGTGGTCGTATGTGAAAAATAAAAGATCAAACTCTGGAACATATCCTACTCCTATGAAGTTAGGTAATAGCTCGGCAACGGATGGATCACAAATTTGCAATATGTTCGCCGACTATTTTTCTTCGGTATATGAGACTAGCTCACAACATAATGGTGATATGAACTCAATGACTCACAATGCTACTTCTTATCTGCAATCATTAACTATCAATCAAGATTTGGTATTCAAAGCATTAAAGAGACTAGACCAAAAAAAAGGAGCCGGTTCAGATGCAATACCGCATGTATTTGCCAAAAAATGTGCTAAGGAATTATGTTATCCATTAACTGTTATATATAATTTATCACTCAAACAAAGTATTTTTCCATCAGCTTGGAAGGAGTCGATCATAGTTCCAATTCCTAAAACGGGCGACGCGAATCTGATCAACAATTACCGACCTATATCTATCCTATGTGTTTTTGGTAAGGTATTTGAAAGTCTCATCTGCCCAATTATCACTTCCCATATCAAACAATCAGTCAGCAAGTTTCAGCATGGTTTCACAAAAAATAGATCCACCAGCACAAATCTTCTACTTTATCTCGAATGTCTTGTAGAGGCTGTTGAAGCGCATACTTGTGTTGACGTCATATACACAGACTTCTGCAAGGCATTCGATAAAGTTGATCACAATATATTGATCCAAAAGTTACACAACATAGGTATTGGCGGTGGTCTGTTGAGATGGTTTTCGAGTTATCTTTTGGGTCGCTATTCTAGAGTAGTGGTAAACGGTTTTGCCTCTGAGCCCTTTTCAACTAAATCCGGAGTTCCACAAGGGTCGCACTTAGGCCCCATTTTATTTAATATATTCATAAATGACCTCCCACTTAACTTAAAGTACTCAAAAATATTTTTATTTGCAGATGACCTTAAAATTCTGAGAACAATTAAATCAACCACTGATAGTACTCTTCTCCAAAAGGACATAAACTCTTTGGCAGAATGGTGTAACATCAATAAAATGAAACTTAACTCAGAAAAATGCTACCATATACGATTTAGCAAACATAGAAGTAGAGGTATTATTGCACCCAGTTACCAAATTGATAATCATATCTTAGCAACAGTAGATAAAATAAAAGACTTAGGTGTTTATTTCGATGCAAAACTTAGTTTTCACGCTCACTTCAACAATATAATTAATAACGGTTTCAAAATGTTAGGCTTTTTACTGAGAACTTGTAAAAATTTTAGGAACCCTCTCACAAAAATTACCCTGTTTAATGCCCTAGTTAGAAGCAAATTAGAATATTGCAGCGTAATATGGAATCCAAAATACAATATTCATATTAACAATATTGAACGCATTCAAAAAAGATTTTTGTGGCATCTAGCGTATAGTTGCAACGTAGCCAAAAAAATTCGTAGTTACTCAGAACGTCTTGATTATTTTAAAATACGAACACTTTATCAGAGGAGGAAGGTTTTGGATCAGGTCTTTTTACATAAATTGGTGAATGGGTCAATCGATTGTGCGTCATTGGTATCTCAGCTTAACTTTAAAGTTCCAGTCAGATTGCCTAGAAATTCTAATAATATGCCGTTCCATACAAAATTCCACAATAGTAATCTAGGCCATTATTCAGGCATTTCTCGCCTTACCAAAGAATATAATAATATAGTTTCTGGCAATAACAAGACTATTGACATTTTCTCAAATACTGTACATAAATTTAAAAAGGAATTATTGCTCTCGATTGAACCTTTGCCAAAACCCAGTTGATCAAATGTAGTTTTATTTTAACATTAATCGATTTTTTGCCGTCAAAATTGGATTTATGTATTATGTATATGTGTATTTTTTACCTAATCTGCAGTTAGCTGCAGACTGTGTGTCTTGGATTTAATGTTGTATTTGTTAGTGGTGGTTGCCTATAATTGTGACAGCACTATGTCTACAATTGTAATTACTTTAATGCTTTTATCTATGTATCAGTGTATGTCATGTTGGTGATCCTTAATGAAATAAATAAATAAATAAATCTCTAAATAGTATATTAACTTGCTGGTAGCATGTAGGTGGTCTAATACAACCTTCATGTAACAAGGTAATTGAATAGTTTGGATTAATATTTCGTTCCATGTGCTTTAAAATCCATGAGCAATTTGGGTTGTTTGTAGGACACAATGTAGTAATGTAATAGTAATGGTCTGAATTTGAGTACAAATTATATTCCTACTTAACGTAGGTAGAATTTGTAGAAAACTGTTGGCTCAAACCGTCTTATTGGTCCTCTTCTATCGTGGATTAGTTTATTATACCCATATAAGTACCTATTATATTATAATCAGTCTCATATGTTATCACAGATTATCTCTTGTGAATGTCGATCTTATTCTAAAAGTTGAACTTTTTCTTTTTCAATTGTTTTAATTACATTTATTAAATATTCACTGGCACAACTGAAAAGATTGATATTATTCAATAAACCTAATTAATAAGATAAAGTAGTCATTTAAGCATGAGTAAATATAATCAACAAATGAATGCCGCACTGTATCAAACTCTACCTCAATAACAATGAGCACATACAGTTTTCAATGAACCTAATTATTCCGTAACGTGCTGATTTTATCTGTCACCTTTGATTGGCGCCAATTGTATTGAACCGAGTGAGATTTTATTATAAGCCCAGTTAATTGTAAAGTTAGTTATTATTTCGTTAAAGCGAGGCCGCGGCGTGCGGTGTGCGGCCCCGCGGAATGCCTTGAAAGGCTGATTTTTTTGCTCCCTGTCGACAATACTCAATAGTCATCAATATTTAGCACGCTTTCATTTCACTGTCGCATTTAATTCTATATGAATACTGATCGACACTTCTTTACGTTCAGTGTCGGCCACAACTAGAGAATCCAATCCCGCATCAAAATCGCGATCCCGCAAGCCTGCGGGATTAAGATCATCAATCCCGCGGATCCCGCGGGATTTGCGGGATTGATTTTAATTATTATTATTTTTGTTTCATGTAATTTAAAGAAAGAAAATACACACAAATATTTTTAATTATTCTTATCAACATGAAGCAAAGTTATCACTTATATTATAAATTAAATATAATGATGTTTAAGACAATACAATATTCACAATATTTCACGTTTCATATTTAGATTTTTATTTGAAATAGAACATATTCATTGGTTTTAGAGGCATTTAAAATCAGCTTATTTTTTTTTTTGAAAATACTTTCGAAGAAATGATAAAGTATCTAACGTTTCATCTTTTAGATTTGATCTTATCTTGTTGCATAAATAGCCAGCGGCGGAAAAAGCACGCTCGGCTTCCACACTTGTAGGCGGAATTGACTTTACATAAGTATAAACAGCTTCCAAATACTTCCCCCTATTCCCTCCACATTCAAAAAGTGTCAATATCAAATCAGTTGAATTATCTCGAGTGGGTACACGCACAGCAGCTCTAGACTCTGCCACCCATTCAGTACGCGCAAAGTTAAATCCCCGTGCGCCGTAGGGGAATCCCCAGTCATAGAGTACTGGAACTGACATTGATTACGTTCCGTTCCGTCCGATAATAGTTCCGATCATCGTCTGAGCCTATTTTTCTTACTTTTTTTCAATCCCGCGAACGTGCGGGATCCCGCATGAGTAATCCCGCATTTTTGATCCCGCAAAAAAGGTGCGGGATCCCGAATTAGCGGGATCCCGCGTTTGCGGGATTGGATTCCCTAGCCACAACTATGTCACTTGCAGGATATCATGCTTTCTTTACGATAAAAACCTTTATGCGATTCTAATCGTATTCAACTTTCTTCTCCTCTCGAAAGGAAGTATCTGTCACACATATTAAAATAAAATTTATATGTAGAAATAAGAAACGGTAGGAAACAAGTCAAATAAGTTTAAGAAGGTATTGGATAATATAGACATAGCAATGACTAACTTTGGAACGACTCATTCTTTTGTCAATTTGATATTTTAGGAGGATCATTAACCAATTATATCATCCGGCACTAGACAGGCGCAGTGATATTAACCAAACCGGTTACATGGCATTTGACGACTTATCTATTTAACATTCTCATACAAAACATTAATGAGGTGACCTAAGGCATGTCGCGAGGTGAGGATTAATAACACTGTCTACTGTCATGGACAGACTATACCTACATTATGAAAGACATATCAAACAGTTTAGATAATATATTATTAACGATTTCTATTGAATCGAACAAAGACCATATAATTTTATGTCGATTTTTGAACTATTAATTTTATATTACAAATTTATTTATCATGATCATCAAAAATTCTTGGATCATTCATGTTTCGACATATCCTGTGTCAAAAAGTTAACATTTGACCTATTACATAAAGCAGATGGCATTTGGTGGAGAATTTCATAGAGGAGTAATTGTATGCGCATCAAATTATAATTACATATAAGTCTATTTATCAGAATATAATACGATTTCTATCATCAACTGTCTGGATTAAATAGAAATACATTACTAATGCTTCATCATTACGCATGAATGTTAATGTTGCCAATGGTATTGGATATTATTGTGAGATATAATATAATATGTTCAATAACATCTTTGGTATGCTGTTAGCGTTTTTATTATACATAATGATACCTAATCATAATGTTTAACTATTCAATTTTGAAGTATGTTTATATTTCTTATTACCCTTGATATAATTTTCTTCAGGAGATACCTACCTACCACATAATTATTTAAGAATACAAACTAATGACTTAAAAATTACGAACATTAATTATTTTGATAAATTTTTTTATGTACCATATCTGTTATTGACTACATGCATTGTATTCGAGGCAAGGAAAAGTCATAATATTTGATTTGATATTTAAAATTACGTATGTAAATGCCTAAACATTTAAAAAATAATATTTTTTTTTATTCCAGAACATGAACATCAATGCTCCGTAGTTAGTGAGCGAAGTGAGGGGAAAAGCGCGCCATCATGAGGTGTTCACCACACCGTACCGTTTAGCCGACACGCTTGCTGCACTTTACTTTGGAGTGAGGTAAGCTAAACATCTCAAATCTTATCGTACTTTATCCACAAACTATTGCAAGGGATTCATGATATACACAGGAAAAACCTTTACAAAAGTTGGAAATGTAGAAAGCAAATTGATGGTACAGTCCATTCAAACATAATGTTGCTTAAAAATGACGCATCTGTCAGTGAACGAAGTCGTTTCGTAAGTGTTTACATAGACATTGTAATGCCAGGCGACTAGTTACTACTTACTGTCTGTCGCTATTAGGCCTTTCCCGCCAATTCATACTAATAATTCAAACTATGAACAAAAAGTTATGCCCCCATTTAGTTGAGTGAAACTAACACGCTTGTGTGCCAAGGCCGTCGGACAAATTGATATTACATCGAGCGAGAGTTTGCGTCGACCTGCCTTTACAAACTCACAGTTTGTCACGTTTTTAATGCGACTGCAATGTCCTACAATTATACACCCCTCTGTTGCGAAGCCAACTCATTAAATGTTACGAAACTGAGGAAATAAGGAAACAAAGACTTTGTATCTCATACCAATAAACTAGAGAATCGAAGAAATAATGCACACAACTGCCAATTTTCAAATTGCAATTGATTGATTGTCGAGGCGATCCCGGCCTATAATTAGCTACTGGCAGTGAGGTTTGAGATAATTGTTCTATATTAGTAGTCTGATACGAATGCTATTAAACCAAAATGCATTAAAGATATAATTTATAAGTAATCGTGAGGCGCCAGACGTATTCAGAATAACCACAGGGTCATATGACGAATTTGATAATGATATTAGGTACATACGAGTGTTCTAAGAATACATAATCGTATATGTCTGATTAATTGTAAGAGCTAAGAGAGATAGTATTTCATTGATTATGTTTTAGCAAAATTAACTGATAAAGGTTATCTGGATTGTTCTGTATACAAATAATTATAAATCAAAAACCTATTAAATGTATAGAACTCTATATTATGTTTAATGTGGGTCAGATTTACAACATTTTCATTACCTCTTGATTGCATGTTTATGATATATTTTATTATTTGTAAAGGCAAGATCTTAGACGTTATAATGTGCATGTACTACTAACATTTTATTCTAAGATTTTATTGTTGAAAGGGACTACTCTAGTCCATACATATTATATTCTTTAAAGGTCGCCTTCTGGTTTTACGTTACAAAGTAACTCTTACCTAATCCATGATATTTGTAAACAGAGATGATTCGCTCGTATTCCATTATCTTGACGATCTCTTTTATAACGCTCAAATTGACGGTTACTACTAGTAATAACCAACATATACTTACCTTAAATAATATTATGTATCCCAATACAAATTATTAACTATGAGTTTCTTGCCAGTTCTTCTCCAAATCGTTGGTAAATGTTAAAACTTATGACGATTCAAAAGTGCTTATATATAGAAGAAGTCTATTTGAAAAAATAAATGTTTGAGTTTGAGTTACATACTATTTTGAATATTATTTATTCCGCTATAATTTTGTTTTCCTTACCAATAGACTAAGATGGTGGTCTCATAATTCTTGGACTTCGCAATATTTTGCAATATATTCGATATCCATCAATCACTGTAGACTGCAGTATAACGAATGTTTACTAATGATGTACCGTAATGATGAATCAAGTACGTGCACAATATTGCATTGTTTACATTTGATGGTAATGTATTTTCCCTTTAGAAAAAACATCATGTAGGTATTCCGATTTCCTGTGTTCCGATTTCTAATCGCTTATAAATATAATAATTTATTTCCTAGCTATCATGCAACGAAATAATCTTTAATAGTGGTGGATTTACACTAGGGGCAGTCGGGGCTAGTGCCCAGGGCGGCAAATTTTCTAGGGCGGCAAAATTGAAATTTGAAAAAAAATTTTTTAGTGTTATCAAAAGTTTTTAATAGGAATTTTTTATTCTTTTTAATTAATCATTTATTATTCAAGAGAGTAGTATACGTTACGGTCATCATAGAATTTGGCAATTTTAATAATAGGGAGATTCGTAAACGAGCTAAACGTTTAAAAAAATTTTATTCTTCAGATCTTGAGTCCTCATTAGATGACGAATTTGTGCACTTCCATGCTTATTGTACTGAAAAAAAGATAAAATGAAATTCACCTTCCGATATTTTGAAAATTTTCCGTACAAACGACCTCTATACTGAGTTTCCTAACGTAGAAATCGCATATCGAATATTTATTACTATAGCTGTAACAAACTGTAGCGCAGAACGATCGTTTTCTTGTTTGAAAAGAGTTAAAAACTATTTACGTTCTACAATGAGTATGCAAATAGACTCGCAATAGCTTAGCTATTCTATGCATCGAATCGGACGTACTTCAACGTTTGGATTGTGAAGATTTAATCGACCAATTTGCAATTCAAAAAGTCAGACGTGTTTGCCTGTGAAAAAAAAATTATTGCAATATAATTATGAGTCAAGCTGAGTGCAGAATTTGTAGTTCTAAGAACAAAAATAAATATTTTTTTATATAATATTAAAGTACATAAATAATATATGTAATAAATTCTTTGCAATACATGAAATATTTTAATTATTTAAAAAACAAATCAATGAAATTTCAGTGATGGGGCGGCATTTTTTCCAGTGCCCAAGGGCGGCAGAAATTTAAATCCGGCCCTGATCTTTATACAATCCTGTTTTATTAATATCGGTATATAAGAATTGATTTAAATATTCATTCTTACTTGAACAAAATATTTATCACAACTTTAACTAATATTATTAAGTATACCTAAACATAAAGTTGTAAGCCCGCTTTGACATACTACATAACCAAGGTAAAAATTTTAATCCTTATTTTGTTTATAATATTATAGTGATTTATCAATCACTATAATATGATATTGACTTGAACTAGTCCTTAAACTCGCTTTGATTTCTAACAAACTGTATACATTATGTCAATTTATACATTTTTTCAACTGATACTTCCTCATTCCTAGTAATTACTTTAATTATATATGAAGTATATATAATTGAGCCTCTTGATTATGGAATATAGAGCATTTAAAATTCTTCAAGCTAGTTTGGCGTAATACCTGACCACGCGTAATTCTTAAATGTCGTCGATTTCATGACGAGGGTTATAAATATGTATGCTATCTGCAATATGCTTAGGCAATATGCAATGTTTAAACCTTAGTAAAGGTCTGCGATGCGAGCAAACGGAGGAGTGTAGGAAATGTCAAGGGCCCGGGCGGTACAACGTCAACTGTTGAAAGTTACACATGACTTCACATAGAAATAAATAATTACGCTAAAAGCGCTGCTAGGAAAAAAACACTAGTTAGGTAAAGCTCGGATTTATGTTCCTCGTTACGTAGTTGATAATATATGCAAGATTTTGCTTTGTTCTAAACATATCATGTGCAATAATTCAACCGTATGAGCTACGTAAATAAATAAATGCTAAAATTTTAAGAATTATGAAAACATTAACTAATATAATAATAGGAAAATAATGGATCCTATATAATATAATGCTTTATAAATATAAATTTATAAAGAATAGAAAAAATTCGATCACGAGTCGGGACAATACTATTCTTTATAAATTTAAACTTACCAGAAGACTATTTCTTTGTATTAAAAACAACATAAATCATTAAAAAGTAAAAAGATAATTACTATGTTTTTCATTTTATGTGTATTTGTCCAACGGTAAACGAGAACAGCGTGGGCGTGTTGAAAGTAAAAGCTATTAATTCACTTGCGTAAATAGATAACCATTAAGGGAACCTGTACCTATTATTCATTGAGACGAGTATTTATTAGCTTTAAAATGTCCGAGATTTAAAAAGGCAATGGACGTCTATGATTTTCACAATACAAGCTAGATTATAAAGAATTGTTTAGTTGTGTACGAATAAATTTATGTACTTAGGTACTTTTTTTATTTATTTTTATAAAATTGTTAGTACATTATTTAAAACATCTAGAAAAAGTATCTTAAAAAACACAATAAATGTGATCTTATGTAAACAAATGTATCGTTTTCCTACATTGCAACGTAAACACGCTTGTTCTACGTGAATACAAATTTTGATACACATTTACGTAATAGAAAAAGCGGGTTGAATGCGTTCTTGTGCAATTTAGCTCGTCACGCGCCCCACTGACGGTATGCAATTCGCAAGTTCCAGATGTGTGACGTCATTGCAGCGTCATTATCTTGCCGGAAAACATGATACCTGGACTAAATCTATCGGAAAATGAGATTAGTATAAACACCATATTAGTGTATATAATATTTTTGTCTTAACTACTAGATACCTATTATTGTTTTAAGTGGCGCTGTGATGTAGATATTTTAATAAACTTTAAATTTACTTGAAATTTTAACATCATAACGCAAATTACAGCTCGGATTTCCACTTACAAATAAGAATGTTTACTTGTTAAAAAATATTGCTTCGTAACTACTAACTATGTATTTGTAAAAAATATCTACGAAAGAAATGAAACAGGATTCTGATTGACAATTACGCATCTAAGGGAAGACAGAAACATATGTTAAATATTACCACAGGAAAGCAATATCTTTAGCGAGTAACATAGAGTATTTATTTTTATACCGGGTTAACCCACACGAAACCGGGACTGCATCTAGTTATCTGATATATGTTTGCTTATGGTATAACTAAACTACGGCCAAAGTCAAATATGGCTCATAATTATTGAATAAAAAATACCTTCCTTAAATGTAGAAAATTATTAATTTATACGTTCTAACTTGGTTATAAGTATAACTGAAGAGGAAACGTTATTACATAAACTGCATTAACAAGGAACTATGCTCATATAATAATCTATATTAAATTAAAATAAATAATTTATAACACTTTATGAAGTGCAAATCATAAAAACGTTTGAGTTATTACTCGTATGTCCATAATATTAATAACGATACCATGAAAAGAAAAATACATACTTTTTCATAAAATAACACCAAGAACTGTGATTGTGTATCCTTTAATGTTCATAACTACACAGTATCCGTTGAGATTATGAGTTAACATCACATACATGTAGCAAAGGCTTACATATATTAAGATAATCTTACGATCAGTATTTATAAGGAAATATACCCTTGAAGATTAGAATGAGGCATAGAAAACGTAATTATTGCCCTTGGAACGCGGTAACAATGATTTGCAGTCGATGCATGTGATTCTACGCACCACCCACTAATAATGTCAATTCGGTAAACGTTTGGTGAATCATCTGGAATTTATTGCGACGATAATATAAAGAGAAATTTTCTATTTATGCAATGGAATTGGGAAGGAAGTGGAAGTGTACTTGTACGTTTTTCTTGATTTTTATATGCACTGTGAAGGATAGAGCGCAAGGAAAATCGACGATTAAAGTAAATTAACCATATAAGACGGATTAAATTACTCTTAATTCAGTCGATTTATATTAATTACAAGAAATCATAAGAAAACATCAATAGAATTTTCTTTTCAGAAGCATATTTAGGCATTTTTATTAGGGTTCCGTACCCAAAGGGTAAAACGGGACCCTATCACTAGCCTCCGCTGTCTGTCTGTCTATATGTCTGTCTCCAGGCTGTATCTCATAAACCGTGATAGTTAGTAAGCTGAAAATTGAAATTTTCACTAATGATGTATTTCCGTTGCCGCTATAACAACAAATACTAAAAATGTAAAATAATAAGGGGGTTCCCATAGTACGGAACCCTTCGTGCGCGAGTCCGACTCGCACTTGGCCGGTTTTTATGTTTCATATATGAGCATATATGTATTTCGGGACTCGTCTGCTGTGTCCCATATTATATCACGGAAAATTTGAAATCATCAAATAATTTCCAATGAGAAAAAGCTCATCACAATTTTTTTAGTTCATAATATTATATACACTTATAGCAACTAACCGCATATTATTTTTCATAATTTAAAAGCTTCATTAATTTGACATTTAATAGCCACAGATAACACATCCGTTAACATCTGTCAAGACAAGAAAAATATCTATTACGTACATGCTTTCTCCATTGTTACTATGTAACATAGCTACTATTATCTGTGCTATTATTATGTCGCACTATCAACACGCCCCGCTATTTTTAATATTATATGTATTATGTATTATTGTTTACAACAAAAAGCATTGTGTATTCTGTATACTGTATAGATAATGCATAGATATGATTGAAAGTTAAACTTTACGAATGAGGTCACGCTCATCGGGTAGATTTACCTAACAAAATTATTATGTTCAAGTTGTATATTTTGCGCTTTCAAGAGGGCAAAGGATATTTTCCAAATCTAGAATTCCAGAAAAGTTAAAGTTGTAACAGAATCAATTACCTAAATATTAATTATTTCTTAATGATTATTTGTTATAAACATTTTGAATTTAATGGCTTGCTTATCTGTAATCTGTACAATCGTGTTTAATAATTATGTAGAACCAGATTTTTTGTTACATATTTAACAAATCTTAACCAAGATTATCTATTAATTCGAAAGAATCAATAATCTTAGTTGAGAGATATATTAATTTTATTTAAATTTGAATGAAAAGTCAGCTGGAAATAAAATAAATTTAATTTTTAAAAAGATATAGGTACCTATCTGACACACTAAAAGTTGCGTTCCTATTCTTAATAGATTGATTGATTCATTCAATGTTTTTTTGTTATTTTTTCTAATCACACGAAGAAACGAATCGGAAGACACAACCAGAAACAAACGCTATTTAACACACGGCCAACAAATAAAAGGTCATGGGAAAGATGCGGTAGAATATGTGAGTATCACGTCTCTGAATGACAATTTGATTTTTTATTACCACATTGAATTTATGAAGATAATTATTAGCTACGTAAAGGTCGATACACTGCACGCCGTGACGCGGGATGCACGAGCGTGAATACGAATAAACAAATCTTCGTTCAGGATTTGATTGCATGACGAAATTCGATTTAGCGTTAGTTCAGCTCTCGTGTTTTAGCACAGTATATTTTAATTGCTCAAGCTACTAGATATTTCGTGCTTCTTAGGTTAAAAACTCTTGGTTATTTCTGGAAATGTAAACGAGCTTATAGCTAACATTGTATAACCTATAATCTATATTATATATAATCTCGTCTAATATCATTTCAGACTGCATTTTCGACAGTAGCAAATTATGCCAACCATTTAAAAAGTTAATAGAAAAAAATCCGGTATAACGTACACTAGAACTATTATGCTATTAACACGTGTTACGAGTCCATGACATAACTCATACAGTGCGAAATATCAACTGTTTGATATTTTAACACTATTACATTAAAAATGCCATAAAGACATCATAACAAAGCCTTGTTAGAATGAGTGTACCAGGCTAGAGGTCAAACGTTCTTACATCTGTTGAGATAAAGTTACTTAGTTACTGCCTCAGATTATATAACTGTTGTGATGAAACAGATCGTAAATGCCAACGGTGGATCTGCTTTATATTTCGTAAATTTTAGCAATGAGTAATGAATGTTCAGGATGTTTAAAATTTACATATTCAACAGACACATGTATCATAATATTTTGATTATGTGCTTCAATCAATTAGACTCGACACATAATGTATAAACAAATTTTAGTCGTTAGGAACGTAAGAACAGCAATATCCTTTACATATTATTTGTTATCTTTACGCCAATATGTTAAAATTAAAAAGAAAAGGAAAACGGATTAGGAGCTACCTCAACAACTGAGCACTAAGAGCGCCATAAACCGATGTTTCTTTTGTATTATTTAGAAATAAAATTCAATTAGTACCTAACAAGGATATTGCAAACGTAATTATCGTATTAAACACGGCTCCGTCGTTTATAGCGACTGGTAAATTAACAACAAAAAAATTCAACGAACGTCAATGAAAAGGAAACGGCGTGGAATTTGTCGGAGGCAGACAGATATTTAGCAGAACCATTTTACAATTAATATTATTACACACGCTTGCACACGGCTTCGCCCACGTTTCTGCTAACAATTAACTTCCTGTTTAAATATCATAGCTTCTCATTACTCTGATAATTTAATAACTGTCCGTTACGGACCGTTTCTTGACTAGTTGTTTCAACGCGATGATATTTATTTAAAAATCGCTCATATTATTATTTTAAGCGCTCTATCAGGCAAAAGTTTTCTTAAATACTTGTGTCTATATAGCTGGTAATGCTAGTAAAATGTAAATATATCAGACTTAGTAGTCTGATATACGTACGTATATGATACGTATACGTTATAGTATAGTTACTACGTATACGGTTTATATAATTTAACTTCTATAATCTATAATTTTATTATTTATATAGACTATCGACTCTACATTTCTAATACAAAAATAATGGCTTCTTTTTTAAACACGTATAGCTACTTACTACGTGTTTTCTAAAATAAAGTTATCTAAAATCTTTTACAGGAGTTACTATATTTCGTGGTAATTGCGATAGAAAAGGAAAACGTTTGCAGTTTTCCTAGTAGCCGTGCAAAAATATTCGTTCTTACTACTGCATATCTCATTAAGTATTTCTCTCTTTATGGTAAGTAAAAATACCTTTCAAAAACGAAATATTTATTTATGAAATGTTTAAAAATTCTGTTAAGTATAGTTAATGCAACAAATTCTGCTTAGAACTAGAATTGGTCGACTCATTGGCCATTGTATCCAATCATAGGAAAGGATACAGGCATAATTCTTGAATAACTGCTTCCTTTCTTAATAAATAATTGAATCATACTTTGATTTCAATGTCTATCAACGACACAATAAACACGTTCATTTAGCCACTTTTTTATGTACATAGAAATTCACATTGTTACATTATTATACTTTACTAAGTTCCTCGTCGAGCTACGACTGCTGAACAAAAGTCGAAATGGTGTTGTAATCTAAGATGATGTACAAAAATTTCTGTGTCCATAAAAGAAACAACAATTGAAAGCACTTAAAGCGTAGGCGAGGGAGACACACGTAATTGATAAGCATAATCGTACCGTGAATCAGATTTTACATTGTGGGGAACAGTTAAATAATCCTAATAAAGGTATAATAATATTATTCGTAACGCGCACTCTCATACGTCACAGGTATTACAGCAATTGAATGTGGTGTGGGGAACCATTGTTTAGAAGTTGTTACATGCTACTAGCCATTTAAACACGGGTTTAACAAATTTGCTTACAAAATATTCATTTGTCATACAAATGTTATTTATGTAGCACCGACTACATAATATGCTATGTGGAATCTATTCAAATGTAATGAAAAATTCAGACCGCACATAACTTCTTCCAGATAACAGCTAGATTTTAATTTTACATTGTAAATCATAATATTTATATCATTCACAATCCTGAATATGAATGAGTTCTACTTTTTATATGAACTCGCGTTTTAAATTATTCAAAAATTTATCTTTTTACTGCAGCTCATTAACTTATCCAATCAGAAATATGTAAAATATTTAGTTACTCTTATTTCAATATATTAGTATAAAAATGTAAAAAAAATATCATCAATAAACGCATATTATTATAAAAGTCAATGCTGAGAAGATACGAATCATAGTACAGTACTCCAAAATTAATAATGCGCATGCAGATCTTCGCTAAATATCGTATTTCCAGAAACACCCGAATCACCCCGACTCATTGAATCGTAAGTGCCCTAAACAATGCACTTGCATCTTGCACCTTGTTCGAAAGAAATAGGAGTCAATTCAGAGTCATACACAAATGAAAACAATTCGGGCGATAGGTGACGGTAGCCTGTCAGTCAAAAAATTCAAAAATCCGTCAGTCGTCTTAATATATTGGTGGTGACCGCTCGTATTATCTCTATATGGAATTATATAGAGCTGCTGTTACATACCCTTCTTAGTTTTGTTTCAAAGTTAAATTTTCCGGTAAAATGATTATTTACACAGGTAGCAGATAGCAGTGGGGAAAGTGAAAATTAATAAGAGCATAATGAAAGTTCTGATCATTCTACGATATCAGAAATAGAGATAATCCCTGATTCTGTAAATCCTTTGGACTGAGATTTTAATGATAAGATTCCACGATTTAAATGTAAGCCACTAGCCAGTGTTTGAAAATCATTTTTTTTTTAATATAAACTTTCTCTTATTTTAACCTTCCATACATCGATCATTACGCCAGCTTCAGTAAGACATTTTAATAGTTCTAAGTATAGAATTTTCCAAGTAAATCAATACAACAAATATATATTCGCAATCGTGTGGCTTATCCTCGCTATTAACTTACATTGAATTATCGAAACAAATTTCGTTACTTATCTCTTTTACCATAAAATCACAATAAAACTCATAATTCTAATAAACTATGCATGAAGAAAATACATTTAACCACTCTATATACATATCGTCTTCGGAGGCTCGGGGAATATGACAGTTGCCGAACAGTGACGAATTTTTCTATGCGCATTATCAGTTTGGGAGTACTGTATAAATCTAGATGACAACACAAGTAGTAAAGCGAGTTATTCGGAACTCGGCCAAAACAGGTGCAACTCTTTCTCATATTTATATTTATTCAAAAGTTTGCATTGAATTTCAATAATCATAAATAAATAAAAATATATATTTTAACTCTACCTTATTCGTAGTAAAGAAATGATATTAATGATACAGAGCTGCCTAATATTTAAGAATCGGCTTTAAACTAGGGCGAGCAGTTTATTGGCTTATGTAATCATCACCAGACGATTTTGGATGTTATACGAATGCTGATGGTTCTATTAAATCATAACAACTGTTATGGTTTTGTTTTATGGAGCGGAAGTTAGCAAGCCACCTAAAGAACGCTTTCTTTTTCGTTAACGCATTCTTCTGTTATATCATAGATCTCATTTAAGATCAGCTAAAAATAAACGATTAGTCTGACATGGAATTAGATATATTATAACTGAAGATATTCTTCAAACATTTAAGTATTCACGTGCAATTTTGTTGGCGTACCTATTTGTATTTTTCCCCGAACAAATTACATAGAATGAAACATTATTTATTTCATTTTTCATTCTTTATACTATTGATATGACGGTTGACGAAAGCTAGATATTAATTAGCTCAGGGCCCAAGGTACCTATGTGATATGATTTATTTACTTGAGGGTAATTTAGCTTATGGGTACACCTACATATTCACATTTAATAGCATTTCACAATCAAATTACAATTTTAGCGCAAATTGAGCCAAATTGTTTCAATGTTACCCCTACGCAGATAATAGCGTAACCCCTATTGTTTTGTAGATTTAATGACCACCTCAATCCTACAGTATTCGAATGATTGGGAACGAAAAAAAGCCTTCTCCACTCTGAATAAGCATTGAAAACACGCAGCTCTTATGAAGGAAACTTAAGTAGGTAGAGCAAAAATATGTGAAATTAATTATTTCAATAAATCTAAATAATATACTATAGGTATACATCCACTTTTTACAAGCATTGAGAACACGCTCTACTTCTAAGTTCTAGGAAGGCAACAGCAGCAAAAAATATGAAATTATATACCCAACCGGTTAAAAAATCTATATGTATGTATATGTTATACTTTTATGTATACAGATAATATAATGAAATGAATACAATATAATGTACTCGTAACACACTGACCGCTATCCACTCTCGCTGACATAACGGAGCTAAGGCCCGTTATATTGCAGGCACTGTTTAATTGCATATTATATCTTCGTGTTGCTTTTATATCGTATATGTACTTCGAGTAAAATATTTTGTGAAACAGATTTTTCAAAAAAAATATAACTTGCCTGAATTTTTTCGCCTTAAAATAGTATATGAAACTAGATTTCATCTCGTGTAGTGAAATTAAAACATGCAATTGTCTCAAAAAACATCTTTGAGTCGCCCTGTAAAAGATCTTAAGATTTTTAAAAGTAGACAATTAATTGAAATTAACATTAATCAAGTCAATAAACACAACAAAATCAACAGACAAGTCTATAAACATTAATCATAACAACCTAGCTACCAGCTCTCATATACTAACCTGTAATTATTCGTTAATTAAATATTGAAACCTCATGACTTCTGCACCTGATGTAGTAGGTCGAAGACGTAGCCAGCCGCAATAGGATGTCTGCGACCTTCAATATAGAAAGTGATCGAAGTTTATTCTGATTCTAATAATCTTCATTAACTTCTGATACTGAGAGTTGTTTATGAGTTTCCGTGATATCGTTGCCTTGAAAATTAAAGCCAAATTAATTATAATTATGTATATACGAACTAATAATCCTAATTAATAATACACATGTGCGTGATAGTATAATGGTAAGGTACCTATGTAAGGTAGAAAAAACATAAAAATATAGAATGTTTTAGAATTGAAGGCGGTAAACATAAGACGGCAAATTCGTAGCCTAAGCGTTCAACTATAAATAAAATTATTGAGAAATAAATGTAACGTTACCTACTACTCTTATCCTAATAGGCGATTGTCAAGCATTGCGCTCCAGTTTCTTGCCGGTCCACTGGGCTTAGTATTACAAAGTACGCCACACCCTAAACCAATCTGAGCTACTTTTTGCAATAGCTTTCCCCTTATAGCGTTATGTTCACAATATATCACAACTGGTACTGTGAGATAATACATTATTAAATAATATTTCATATTGTAACTGATTTTAGACTTTATTTTATAAATACTTCACGCATTCAACTTCAACATACATATTGTGTTGGTGAACACAACCTACTTCCTTAGCTATTAAACGGTGAAATGTAGACCATTTTACACATTCTCTAGAATTTAATTGGTATCTTACATAATCCTTATAATTTTTCGTATAATTTTATTAATTTGCCTTTATATTTAATTAAAAATACCTAAAGTATTAATAAATCTAAGTTTAAGATGCTAATATTTATTTTATTTAAACTGAATTTTGCAGTATGTACCCATACTGCAAAATTCAGTTGCTTTTTCTGTAAATTTTAATTCAATGTATAGTCTAAATTGACCGACAACCGACATGAAAAACCACGTTACTATTTTAAACCGTCGCGTCGGTCAAAACACGTTAGTTAAAGAGGACAAATTATATAAAACAATTGATGACTTAAAAAAAATGAAGCTCAAAATGACAATCCTATCCTATTTGCGAAATATTCACAAGCGCATCGTTAATTCAACAATAGTGTTTCATCATTATTATGATGTACTTACTGACAACAAATACTTATTATTTCTCAGAAGCCAATGAGTGCTCTTCTACATGGAACAATCTTTTAAAAAAATATGTCATATCCATGTAAATATAATAGATGATCAACGAAAAAATCGGAGTACAAAAATATCAGTCCCTACTTATATACCGTACTCTGAGGCTCGTTTTACTGCCTATAGATACTTAGCTAATATTTGTAAATTTAACTGGTCGATTTAAAGTAATTCTTATATGGCACGTTGCCTTGCAGTCGACAATAATCAATAATTCATAATAACTATTAATAAATAACTTCATAGTTCAATTATTTGAAAACCAAATAAGTAAGCAGGTATTTCTTTGCATAATTCATATATAAATTATAGAGTACATCATTTATTGAAACTTATGACTACTGAAGTTACCTTGCACACATTATTTCATAACAATTTTACATATGTTAATGTATAACTTTCAGATGCGGCGGCAGGGTCGGCTATCGGCCAGCGGCGCACTCGTAGTGCGTTCCGCCTCTGCTTTACAAGGTAATTAACGCCAAAAATATACAATTTTGATCACATCTTAATGTCATATTTAACAAAATATTTATGATATAATTTATATTATGAAAGAAATCGTGTTAGTTACTTTACTTAGCTATTACTCAAAAACGATATTTTGGAACGAAGTTCCTTATCGTGCGATCGAATACGCCGGCTAAGGGGGCTAGGCGAGCATCACAAAAATTCTTACACAGACACAGAAGTGTATGAGCATTCCTTCACTTATTTCATTTATCATTTAACTCCTAAATATTATTAATTAAGGGCTGATTTTTCAATCCTTGGTTAAAACTTATCCGTCCAATAAATTATTACACGATAATATTAAAATGTCACCTGTAAACTGTCAAATGCAGGTAATTAGAATACATTTTTGAAATGGTAGTTTAATACGTTATTCAACGAATAAATTTTAACCAAAGATTGAAAAATCAGCCCTTATTTAATTATACCTCCCATAATACTTATTTCAAAACGGAAGGAACATCGTTCCAATCGGGTGTCCCACATGTCAGACATTTTTGTTCATTTTTCTTTGTATTTGTCTCCACCTGAATTAGAATAACTGATGGTATATTTGTTTGCAGATAATTGCTATATTTATTCTGGTACGAAGTTGGTTGAAACTAATAGATTCCTCTTTTTTTCATTTCAGTGTGGCTCTGGTTGCTGCTCTTCGTATTTCAAAATGAATTCCGGATATCGTGGTCCATTCAACCCGGGGTGTGTATCATTAATCATTTCACATTTATAACTACAATTAATTTCATGTTGTGACCCTATTTTCATTTATTTTTCCTAGGGGATTTGTCATTTGCTATTATTATATAGAGAATGTTATGATTTTTAATTTCATAATTCATCTATTTACGTAAGAAAATAAAATCACTATGCAAATACGATTCGTATATAATTGAGCCTTACTACATCAACAACTAGGAATATTTCTATATTAAGTAATATATATTTTGTTATTTGTAATTTAAATAAAAATAAAAACAAATTTTATTATTTATTATTAATTTACTATACTGTGTTTTTTCCAGTATTTGGACTTCGACAATCTTCCTGAAACAAATTTCACGTGTACCGGCAAAGTTATCGGTGGTTACTATGCAGATTTAGAGACGTCTTGCCAAATGTTTCACGTTTGCACTGTAGGACAACAAGATGAACCCATGGATATAAAGTTCCTCTGTCTTAACGGCACTGTCTTTGACCAGGTAAAGATTAAATATAACCTAATTCAATTATTAAATTTATTAAACTAATCAAATCTGCAATACTCAATATTCAATCAGAGGTTTATTGCATAATTACGAAAATACTTCATTTTAAAATATTATTTTCTGTTAATATTTTAGTATGTCTGTAATGTGGGTATTTAATATAATTACAGGAGACTCGAGTATGCGAAAGGGTTGACGAAGTTGATTGCACAAAGTCTGAAAAATTTTACAGTTTAAATTTAGAATTATATGGAAGTACTGTACCACCTATAATAACGCCAGAACTGAAAGATGAACCTAAACAAACAGAACCACCTCAACAGCCATCCAAATCGAGCACTGAAGGTACTTCTGATCCATTTATTAACGATTCGTCTACAAAAGCTGATAAAAATCTAAACCAAACGACCGATATTATTGATTCCACTGAAGATCCAATACAGGAAACTAATAAAGATGAAAATCGAAACCAACATACTAATAAACCTATACAAACTTCAACCTTGAAAGTTGAAGAGGAAGGTAATGTTTTTATTAAACTAATAACTTAGTCGTAATCACTAATATACTTAGAATTTATTTATTATTGCCATTTATTATAGTCCGTTTTTTAAATAATTTCTTTTTGTGTTTTCAGAGTACGAAGATGAGGAGGAAGGAGTAGATGGTGAATATGAAGATGATTATCCTCAATCTGTTACGACAACAACCACCCATCAATCGATAACGACCATATCTTCAACAACCAAACATCCTCCTAGTACTTTATCACCATCAACTATTCGTCCTCCTATATCCCACATAATTTCTTCTTCTCCTTCTCCTACGCTTTCTTCGATTTCTTCTCCATCCTATTCTACTATTTCACCATCCTTAATTCCTTCATCAACAATAGATCCATCATTATTGTCACCACAAGAGTTTATATACCGCCACCGTGGTCCAGGGTCTGAAGCCATATCCTTCCAAAGACAAAGTTTTCGACCAGCTGATGGTGTTTATATAACGCATGCTCCACCACAGCAGTTTGACCACTTTCAATACGAATCATCCAGAACTGCACCCCGCCCTACCGCACCACGACCAGTTCCATTTGTGCAACGCCCACAACCAGCTCCCTTTAGAGCAACTACTATAGATCCACGGGATCAATTGCTGCGACCAGGACAATCGCTACAAGCCCCAGAACGACATGAAATCTCATTACAAAATAGACCACAACCTTATCCTTCTCCGTTACCTTCACAACAACCATTACCTTTTAATCCATTCTATTATGATCGAAAGCGAAGTGAGGACTCTAGCCCTGAAGAACAGTCATCCTTGTCAGCTCGATCTGTAGCGCCTATAGTTGAAACAGAAAGGCCGCCAGTAAAACCCAAAAGTCCTCCTCGAGTTATTGTGACAGCCAGTGCATCAGTTAGTGACAGTACTGGAAAGCGATTGAACTATACTGTGGGTAATGTAGTTAGTGCTGTAAAACCAATTGTTGCGATAAATTATGATGACTACAAAGAATCCGATCTTATATTTGATCCATTCTTTCTTGACGTGCCAAAACTTCAAGCAAGACGAAAAACAAGATCTAATCGAAATAGACAAATATTTACAGTGCCTGCCACCGCTACTATATCTTCACTTGGAACGTTGGAGACAAAAATAAAGGCTACTTTATCCCCAGTAACATCACGAGCTACAACGACAAAATTATATTCTACTGAAACTCCAACGACCACAACTACGATGGCATGGAATCCAGAAGATTATGTCGACGATAACTATGAACCCCACGCATACATACCGCCTGTTCCACCATTAGCAGTGTTGGCTCGTGATACTTTCAATAGTAGAAATCAAGACAGGCATTCGTTTAACAAAATTGTTGAGAAACATAACCAAGAAAATAAGAAAACACATCGCATGGAGCTGTCTAAGCCGACACATTCTGCTGTGCAGACAATCTCTAGTCAAAGCGCGGGTACCGAGGCTGCGGATATTATCACTTCACCGTCGCCCATTGAAGCACCCGCTTGCGCCAAATCGCGCTCCTATGACTGTCGGAATCGTGCCTAATAAATATAGGAATTAGCTCACTTTATAAATAGATAAGTAGATTCATATTTAAATACTTAGTGAATTTTAAACATAAAACTGTCTTTCCTGCTGTATAAATAAAATATTGTAACTTTTAGTTTGATTTACATAAGTAGACAATTTAATGTTATTGAAGTTACAACAAGATGATATTGATAAATCTGCGTCACAGAATACATAATAGTAGCTAAACGCTATCTGCGTTATACTTTTATACCATAATATTGTAAATGTTTATTATGACACCTTTTTGAATCGGTTTTTAGAATACTGTAAATATTTTAACGTAAAACAATAAAAACTAAGTTTCGTATAATTGTTTCACTCATTCGTTTATTTCGCTTACCTATATAGTACATTACATAATACGCATTATGAAAAGATTAATGATAACCTGAAAATGACTAATCACTATTAACACTATATGTTAACATTTCTATCTCTTCCTAAACAACTTCTCGATAGCTAAGTATCTTGTTCTTATAATCTCTAAGTATACAAATGAATCCCTATTTCCCTCGGTCATGGCATCACGCCTGAACGGCTGGACCGATTTCGATAATTCCTTCTTTGTTGAGTGATTTTGTCCATCTGTGTCTATTACATGTTAGGTACTGACCTAAAAAGATTAATTTCTGTAGGAGTGTAGACAAAATCATACATAAGTTATTAAATAAGAGATTGCTAATTTGTGATAACGAGACCACAGGTTATTAGAATAAGTCCACATAGAAAAATATCGAACTCTATCGAACTTCATTTTTTTCACTTTATTTTTTATTGAAAGTTTTGACAACCATGTGTCATATAACAAGACCATCTTGAAAAAAGGTGAAAAGTGTATGATTTTATGTTTAACTACACAACATAAAGTATTCTTCCTATATAAGGTTGAGACTGTTAAAGATAGAAATCTTTAAAAATATAAAGACCAATATGTCGAACTCTAGTATTATGAGCATCCGAGAGATGATCGATACTGCTTTTGGGGAATCTGATGTAAGTTTAAATAACAACTTAACAAAAATTATAAAAATGCTTTATTATTTTTGTTAATTTATGCTTTTTCTGGTCTACTTTTTGAACGTATATGTTCTATATATTTATTCTGATATCGTATACCTATGTTATAAATTGTAACTATCCCGTTTAACTTTTAACGGTCACTTTAAATGCTTTATTGCAGGTTAATGTTGTAAACTTTAAACTTATACAAACAGTATTGTACATACTTGCGAGACAACTTAGAGTATTGGAAAGACGAGTACAATTAACAATACAACCAAGTGTGTATCCATCTAGCTCTGGCTTATCCATTAGTGACGTCAAAATAAAGGCAAGCATGCCTAAAAAGAAAAAAAATATAAAGGCGCCAGCTCCTAGTCAGGAAAAAACTTTGGCAAAGCCGATACCAGGACAAGCTAAATCTAAGCCAGAGACAGTAAAAACAACTATAGACTTGTCATCTTCGAGCAAAACTATATCTGATCCAACTAAATCTTCCGCCAGTAAATCTTCTTCTAGTAAAACTGAAACAACCAAAACTACAACTGATCTATCATCTTCCACCAAAACGACTACAGAGCCAACCGAATCATCTACCAGCAAAACAACATCGGATTTTACCAAAACGTCAACTGAAAAATCTTCCTCGAGTAAAACAACCTCGGATTTCACAAAAACTTCAACTCTTTTATCGAGTTCTAGTAAAACGACATCAGATCAAACAAAGACATCCACTGAGAAATCATCTTCCAGCAAAACTACTACGGAACCAACAAAAACTTCGACTGAAAAATCAAGCACGGAAATGTCTTCTTCCTTAAAAACATCTACAGAAAAGTCTTCAACTGATAAATCTTCTTCTTCAAAAAGTAGATCTACCTCGGATAAATCTACAAGCGATGAAAGAAAGAAAAAGGTACATGTTTTAGCTTGTATTATTTATTAATTAAAAATTTATAACGTGCTGTCTCCGAATTTTTATTGAATTAGTCTACATAGTTCTTCTCACAGGAGTTCCACAACATGCTACAGATCATCGAAGAACAGAGAGAAAGAGAAATTCGAACTATTCACCAGGTGCAATTGAAATAATAAACATTTGTTTGAATTGTTTATTTTTTTACAGCAACACGTCAGCGGTGCTACGTTTTCTTTTTATTTTATTTATTTTTAAAGTATAGATAAACATGGCCGGTAAGTATTTCATATAAATAGTTACTCTTTTATTTAAAAACTTAAGTGAAGTAACATTTTCTTTTAGAGAGCAAATTCAAAAGAAGAAGCGGCAAGGTCACCCACACCAATGGCTTCACTTGATACTATGGGTATATTTTTTTTAAACGCAGATAAATAAATTAACATTTCAACCTATACATATTTATTTTTTATACATTTTTCAGAGACGCAATACGAGAAGTTACTAATTGGTAAGAAATTTTTCCAAGGAGACTTTGTTTGCAATCTTGATGGCAAACATATTAACACTTAATAAAATTTCAGTTGAACGTGTTCCTTCTGACGCTACAAAAACAACTAAAGGTATGCCATAAGTTCTAACTAACTAATGGCAGTTAATCGTCAAATAATATTTCCTGATACTATTCAAATTATTATAGAAAGAAAAAAAAGTCACACACCTCAGGTTTCCATTGTGACCCAGGAACAGTTTGAAAATTTAGCAATAGCAGTGCGAGAAATACAGAACAAGTTTGGCGCTATTGGCAAAGCCACGTTTCCTGAAAATCCGCAACTTATGCAAGAACTTCGCCGTGGTGCCTCATTAACCAATGCTATGGCTGCTCTGCAATTATCTGCACGTTTAGAAGCTGCAGAAAAAGCTTTGGACCTAATGATGGAACTAGTTACAGAAATGGCAATGAAAAAAGGAATAAATATAAATTTCGAAACAAAACAACAGGTTCAGTAAGAGTTATATTTACCTATTTGATATTGACTAGGATCCTTTTAATTATTTGGTTCTAATACTAGGGTACTGCTGAAACGCCAGAAACGAAAGTAGTATTTGAAGCTAACAGTACAGTATCACAAGAACCTCCGTCGCAATCACAAAAACATAAGACATCGGATGTAAAATCTAGAGATAAAGTATCATCAATACAAATGTCAAAATCAGCTACTTCAACATTTGGATTAGAAACATCTCTTGATGCGAGAGTAGAAGAAGCAACAGAACGAAGTGTAGAACCAGCCGAAGAACAAACTATAGAAATTGAATTAAAACCATCCATACAAAAACCTACAAATTTAATAAAACCTATGGATCTTGAGTAAGAATAGTACAAGTATTTCAATCTGTATGTACATTTATTTGTGGTGATTTTACTTAGCTTCTATCTTTCACAGACAAGCTATGAAAGAAATGTATGATGGAATAATGAAAGCAGTAAATAATATCACAAATAAAACCTCGGCTACTGCTGAAAATGCATTAAAAACATCGAACAGACTCGGTACTATTAATAACTCATAAAAAATATATACTTTGATTAATAAATCTTGGTTTAAATTGCATTACATCTAAATTTATTAGATGTACTTTTATAATTGTTTAAAATTGTATGCATTATATTTTATAGAACATACTTTATTCGTTTAACAATGGTAACACGTCGTCTATTTTGGTGGTGTATTGAAACTTTATATTGTATGTTTTATTTCAGAAACTAAATTGGAAGCGGCATTAAATTTGGGTGACCGTATGGATAATTTAGATGCTCTTGTATCAGAATATGTAGAGCAAATAAATATAATGGATACCAATTTATCGTCACAGGTTTTATTTTCTCGTTATTTATTATGGACGTGTATTATCGGAAATCAATTTATTTCGGTTTTATTTCTTATTTTAAAGAACTTAAAAAATAAGCATATTTTATTAATACTATACATTACACACAGATGACCAACTATCAAGAACAATTGACACAAATGCAGCATGACTTAGAATCAGGATTAGAAAATATGGCTGAGGCTATGGCTAATACTGGCGGTGATACAGTTGGTAGGGAGACAATTTATTCCTTATGGGAGAAATGGAATTGATTATGGAATTCTTGAACACAATTAATCAATTTTGACATTTTCATAGCTGTTGCTGAACTAAATGCGCACTTTACTGACTTGCAAGTTGATTTCGATAATACAAACACGAGACAAAAAGAATTGAAAGAATATCAAGATTGCTTGTCACTAGATTTACAAGTAAAGAACTTTATTTTTGAGACTGATAAAATAAAATTATCAACAAAACACGATTAACGATTTTATTACAATATTGTTTAAAGGCATTGCTAAAACAAATTGAAATACTCCGTGAAACAAAATCTGATCGAGAGGAAGTAGCTGACGCTCTCCGCGACAAGGCAGGTCTTGGAGCACTAAATGGACTAGTAACCCTGCAACAATTTAACGCTGTACGTGGAGATTTTGAAAAACGTATTGGAGCAGCTTACGATAAATTCAATAACCAAGAAATAATCTGGCAAGTGAGTAAATTATTTTTCCTTACTTAAAAAAAAATACTGATATTACGATAAATTATCCAATCCGCATGTTGCTGCTCAATTTTTAGAAAGCAATAGATGATTTACTTCGTGAACTCAATGAAAAGGCCGATTTAGTTCAAGTTATGTGTTTACGTGATGATGTAAATAACAATCTTGATAAACTCAATAGTAGATTACATACAATGATGGAAATTGTGGGCGAACCTAGAGCAGCGGCCGTAGCTAAAAGGCTATTTCGTAACACTGCATGCTTATCATGTAATACGCCTGCTAACATGGAGATAGAGGAGCCTGGATTAATTCCAGCGTTGCCTGCTTTCCCCAAAACCTCCAAACGGCCTCCTACTATCGGTGCTGAGGGTGACTCCAATAAGAATAAAGAAGACATTAAGGTTTGCTACCCTGGACAACCAATTCAACACCCAATAGACGAAAGGTAACTATAATAATTTAAATATAAATTGGTTTGCAGGCAATTATATATGCCATTTAATTATAGGGCGCAAATATGCACGCGATATTGCGGTGGATCGCACACAATTGTCCCTAACACACTGGGTCGCGCTCCAGGGGGTATGATTGTGACTTCGATGCCTCGAGACCTTGCTACAGGCGTAGGATCGGACGGCAAAGTAATTAAAAATCCATAATATCTATTCTTTTCGTATTCGTATTTGACATACTTACCTACTTTAGATTTTATAACGAAAATTAAGGCGTACATTTCTTGTAAAAAGCTTTTATTACAGGTTTATATTATTGACGAAAATAATAAAATAAGAAAACCTTGTGTTCCCTGCAATCAACCTTATGTTACAATCCCTCAACCATCTGAGGCTGATCAAGGTGATATATTTATTTTTACGTATTTACCTTTTGAACTACATAACGAAAATAATTATGTAATATAGACAGGTAGACTGAATGTAATTCCAATAAAACATTCTAATATGATTCGAATACAATAATCACGAATCATGGCAACAATAAATAAGTACATAGGTACTAATACTAGGTACTAAATTTATTTTTTAATAGCACCAACCGAGACTTCTGACATGGTACCGTGGGATTTTATGCAAGCTTTCGAACCCGATATCACTGAGGACGTGACTCCACCGCCACCAACCGACGATTTAGACTAAATTACTCTATATTTAACAATTACCTATATAATATTTTTATTTCAAAATTTGCATTTTATTTCTTTGAGATACACGAATTTATTATTATACTCATAGTGATAATTATTCATTTTATAGAATAAAATTTATATGAAACTGAAAAATCTGTATTATTTCATAAACAACTAGCGGTTCGCCCCGGCTTCGCCCGTGGTACCTACATGTTTACGTTTTTTTTCATAAAAACTATCCTATCTCTCAAGTTGGATCGAACTGCACATGGTGTGCGAATTTTATTATAATCGGTTAAGTTGTTTAGGAGTCCATTGAGGACAAACATTGTGACACGAGATTTATATACACGGTGTCCCAAAAAGTAGTGATGAACGGAATCTGGGAGGTAGAGGACCTAGAGGGCTATCCGAATAACCCCCATGTATGTTATGCGATTTTTCGTATTTTCGGAGATATGACATTTTTTTCAATTTTTCATCTATCGTTGAGTACGATGAGATTTTTATTTATGGTGACGTGAATTATTGCGCTAGATGCTTGATTTTTTTTGTGTGCTAAGCTGAAAGATAGGCCAATTCAGTATGGTAACATTTACTATCGTTAGATCTTCGAATGGAATAAAAAAAAGAATTAAATGCCAAGAAAGATAAAATTACTCAGTATGTTCACAACTTCAAGGGCCCATAAAAAAATTAAATCACATAAAAAAAGTTTTCCATTTGGCTTTTAAAAACTTGCTCTATCTATCAGGTAGCTACCCTAAAAATTTCATTTTATTATTCAGAAGGCTTCAATCGAAAAATTGAAATCTAAATGTGGTAAGTGCAAAAATTTTATTAACATGATGATCATTAAGACCAAATTAAAAGCAATAAATAGGTGTTTAATTACCAGAAATTTTTAAAATAACGCCGCTGTTGCTCAATGCAAGTGCGACATCACCGTAAAAAGTTGTCTTTTAAATGTCGGAATGCCCTTTTATAATTTTTAATGGTTTCTTCTGCTACTATGAATTTCCGGGTTATTTCGTCCAAATTGTGGCATTCTCTCAAGTAGCCGAGGTCTTTTTAGTATCCCCATTGAAACAAATCAATGGGGTTTAGGTCGAGGGACCGTGGAGGCCAGGCTTTAAGGCAGGCGTCACCGGCGCATGCGCAGGCTGCAACGACCAATCCATCTTTCAGGGTATCTTTGCCCTTTAGCCTGGCCTCCACGGTCCCCGGACATAAACCCTATTGATTTTTTCCGTGGGGATACTACAAAGACGAGAGACTGCCACAATTTGGAAGAAATAACCCGGAAATTCGTAGTAGCAGAAGAAAGCATTAAAAATGATAAAAGGGTATTCAGACATTTAAAAGATAACTTTTTACGGTGATGTCGCACTTGCACTGAGCAACAGCGAGGTCATTTTAAAAATTTCTGGTAATTAAACACCTTGTTATTGGTTTTAAATTGTTTTTATTAATCATCATGTTAATTCAATTTTTGCACTTACCACATTTTGATTTCAATTTTTCGATTGAAGCCTTCTGAATAATAAAATGAAATTTTCAGGGTAGCTACCTGATAGATAGAGCAAGTTTTTAAAAGCCAAATGGAAAACTTTTTTTATGTGATTTTATTTTTTTACGGACCCTTGAAGTGGTGAACATACTGGGTAATTTTATCTTTCTTGGCATTTAATTCTTTTTTTTATTCCATTCAAAGATCTAACGATAGTTAATGTTACCACACTGAATTGGCCTATCTTTCAGCTTAGCACACAAAAAAAATCAAGCATCTTCCGCAATAATTGACGTCACCATGACTGAAAATATCATCGTACTCGGCGATAGGTGAAAAATCGAAAAAAACGTCATAACTCCGAAAATACGAAAAATCGCATAACATACATGGGGGTGATTCGGATAGCCCTCTAGGTCCTCTACCTCCCAGCTTCCGTTCATCACTACTTTTTGGGACACCCTGTATATTAAGATAAACCTAATAAAACTTGTGTATTAGCAGATTTTCACGTTACAGCAGTTGTGGCTCAGTAATTAAAAGACGGGGGCTCGAGACAAGATGAGCGTAGGTATAAGAAATAAAGTAATAATAGCTCAATGAGAAATAAACTGATTTTTCAATTATCTGCATATTACCACATCACCACTGCTCGAAACTTGCTAGAAACGATGAAAGATCGGTATGCCCAAGGGTATGCCCAACAATCAAAAGTTCGATGACATGTTTGGAGTAGGAACGTAATAATAATAATAGTGGAGTGCCTGTAGCATTCAAAACCGTAAAACCTCGGATTAGAGTAATTATAGCACGTTATAGTGAATGAATTATTATGTTCGATGTGGGATATTGTTTTGTAAACTGTAAATTGCAATTTTTTTCGTTGCCACAAGGCACAAACAAGAAAAATTTATATTTGAAGTTTGACAAGTGACAACTGACAATAATTGACATTGACAATATCGTCACCATTTCGAACTTTCAAGTGTCTACTTTTAACAAAAAATAATAACAATTTTGATTATATAATATTACTATTAGTTTATATATGGTTCGTAATAAAATATAGGTTAAGAATATAAACTGAAACTGGTTCAGTTTACAAAGAAATATCTACGGGAAAAACACGTAATTTGAGGTTAGAAATGCATAAGATTCTGGAGTTTCAAGCTGTTGTTTTAGCAGCAGGAAGAGGTTCTCGCATGCCTGATGTTGGTGGGACGGTTTCAAAATGCCTCCTTCCTATCGGCCCTTATCCATTACTATGGTATTCATTGAATTTACTTGAAAGAGTTGGATTTCAAGGTATGATATTTTGTTTTCTTATTAGTTATTGCCTATTGGTATCAGTTGATTATTGTTCTTTTCATTGCATTAACAAATAAATAAAACATGAACCTTTTTATAAAAAACCTAAACTAGTGATGAGTGTATTAAACTAGAATTATGAATAATTTCACCATACATGAGAATTTTAACATCATATTGTGTAAAATTAATGTATATTGTATGGAATGTGATTAAGTGAATCATATACAAAACAGATATGAATTCAGCATCAACAGTTATAAAAGTAGATTATGAATAATTATCTCATTAATATTGGATCTCAAGCCCTTTTTCAAATTGTATAAAAAATTAAATGTTTTAAATTATAATTATATTTTTCAGAAACTATGGTATTGGTACTTGATGAAGATAAGTCCAGTATTTTAAGTGCTTTAGAAAAATGCCCGTTGAAAATCAAATATGAACTCATAGTGATACCTGCGGATGAAGATTGGGGTACTGCTAACTCATTGAAACACATCAGCAGCAGAGTGACCACAGACTTGGTTGTTATTTCTGGTGATTTAATAACTAATGTCAATCTAAATGATGTCTTGAACCTTTATAGGAAACATGACAGTGTTCTTGCATCATTATTCTTCAATAATGGACCTGAAGAATGGATTGAGTTGCCAGGAATTAAAACAAAAGCTAAACCAGATAGAGACCTTGTCTGTATAGACAAAGAAACAGAAAGATTATGCTTTTTAGCAAGTGCAAGTGATTTTGAAGAGAATGTTTCCATTCCTAGATTACTTCTAAAGAAGTTTAGCTCTATAAGCATGTACAGTAGATTATTGGATGCTCATGTGTATGTTATGAAGAAGTGGGTTATTAACTACCTTGTTGATATGGATAAGTTTACATCATTGAAAGGGGAACTAATACCACACATTGTGAAGAAACAATTATCAAAGCCTAAGAATCCTCTAGAAAAAAAGGGTACATCGGAAAAACATGTGGAATTGAACAAAGATATATTTGATTATGCTCTGGACTATGGTTATAAAAATAAAATAAGGCAGATGTCAGCGTACAATGATCATAAACTCGGTAGCAAAGGTGTTTATTACAATGACACGATAAAATGTTATGCTCATATTCCTGACAAGAGTACTTTTGGGATGCGAGTCAATACTTTATCAGCTTTTTATCTGTCAAATAGCAAGGTAATTAAACTGTTTTTTACATTTAAAATTAAACAATATGTCTATACTTCTATACTAATATTATAAAGAGGAAAGGTTTGTAATTATGTATGTATGTATGTATGGTTTTCACGCATAAACTACTGGACCGATTTCAAAAATTCTTTCACCATTAGAATGCTGCATCTTCACTGAGCAACATAAGCTATATTGCATTTTCAAAAAAATTAGAGATCCTTACCAAAAATGCAATAATGTAACCCAAGGTGTAAAAAAATTCCTTAATAAAAATTCTGTCATCGCGTGCGCTGCGGAATCTATTCCTTGAAGTACGAGGATGGTTCTTATGAAAAAAAACGTAAACTTGTAGGTACCACGGGAGAAGCCGGGACCGCTAGTATATAATAAAAACAATGGCATAACACAGCAATAGTTAGGTTATACACCAACAGTATTGTATTGAATTTATAATACACATGAAGTACAACAAATACAAGTGCACACTTAACAATTACACCTGTATATACTTAATATTTTGTTTATAATTACAGATACTATCAAGATGGGAAGAAATAACTAGTTCGCCGCTCACTGTCAGAATACATCCAAATAGTGATGTAAAGACCAAGCAAATTGATGAAACAAGTACTGTCGGTGAAAAAAGTTTCATCAGTGAAAAAACATCAATTAAATGTACCTTCATTGGATCTAATTGTACAATAGAGAATAAAGTTAGATTAACTAACTGTATATTAATGAATAATGTAACTATTAAAGAAGGGTAAGTTTTATTTTTAATATGTATTTAGTTTCATAGCATTCAAATGCTTATAATTTTTCTTATTCAATTGCGAGGCGGGATTCACATCACTGTATTTTGGCAATGCCTGACCTCTCGGCCATCCCACCTCGGTAATCGAATTTCTTCTCTTTCAGTTAATATGGCTAAAGGGTGCCCCCATGCCATCTTTTGATATATTTACAACCATTTCAAATTATTTCATAGATTAGAATATTGTATTGTATGATAAAAAAATCAAGAGACTGTAGAGCTTATTAATATTAGATTTTATTTTAATACAAAATGTTTGATGAGACGAGATTCGAACCTGCGATTCAGATTTAATGATCTAAATAAAAACGTATTAACCTACATAAAAAAATATATTTTTAGGAGCGTACTTCAGGACTGCATTGTATACACAGGAGCAACGATTGACACAAACTGTGCGATGCAATATTGCATTATCGGCACCCACCATGTCGTACCTTCAGCTGTCAAAGGAAACCACCAACTGTATGCAGAAACAACTGATAATATGATAACACTTGGATAATTTATAATAAATGATTCTTAATATTTATAGTTTTATTTTGCACCTTTCAAGTTATTAAATGTGATAAGTTTTCTCTGATATTCATCATTATTACACATCAGCCCAATTTTTGGGCCCACTAATTAATTATTATTATTAAATGTAATAATAAGCTTGGCTTCTATTAAACTAATGCAGCTTTGTGGGTTTTATTTTATATTTTTACGTCAAACACATAATAAATTCACCGAAGATTAAGAATATTTTTTGCTGATCATCCGAACAGATAATTATATGCATAATATGTAGTGGAGTGTTTGATGTTAAATATTTTTTATATTTTTCGTTATATATTTAAAAAAAAGTGACTCATTAGGTTAACTACTCTCGACATCAGTTTAAAGTTTTTTTTTATATCTGTAATAGTTACGGAGTAATCGCCTGCGATTAAAACCTGTATATGAAAAAATGTGTATAGTGGCTGTCGCTAGAAACCATTAGCTATGGTCGATGGCCCGTTTGTGCCGAGCCTAAAGGTACACCAAGATAAAGAATAATTTATGATATATTTTAACTTATATTACTATATACAATTTCTAAACATTATATTACTTAGTAATGCTCAAATAAATCAGCGGAACTAACACGCTAAATGCGGTATTGCACAGCACGCCACCATAAATCTTATTATCTTAAGTATTATCTAGAGACATAATAATGTGATGTAAGCACATGTAAGAATGACATCACATGTGGAAGAGTGCTTAATTTGATATTAATGGGTTACTAAGCTACATGCACGATTACCGTAAATTGCTCAATAGATTAAATGTCATGTAGGTACTTCAATATCTAGGAACCACGCTAGGAACTCACACTTAACCGTTTTTTTTAAAGCTAGAGCACAGAATACATAATAGTAGCTAAACGCTACAGAACGGACACTCTCCGCCTCCCGCCAAAATTAAACTTACCTCACCCCCGCGCGATCAGACATAAAATGGGCCATATTTTTCTGCAAGGACGATACGCAACGAAGATTGACAACATTAATCAAATTGACTTAAAGTAATTTTATTATTTTGGATTTGTGATTATCGTTTTTCGTAGAAAATGGTTAGATATTGTGCTGTTTACGGATGTATTTCATCAGAAAAACGCGAATTTTTTTTTACGCTAGTCACAAATGTGCCAACCATAAAGCGTTAACACACACATTTGCAGTCTCTACAGTGTGACTGTCAAAACGATCATTTTGTATGGAGTGTCCGGGGTGTGGCTAGAGATACAGACTATCAATATTTTTATACGGCTACTTATTTATCTATTTATATAAAAAATAACAAATTCCACTTATTTCCCTAAGTGTGCGAAACGCATTTTGTTTAGTAATAAATTAAGTCTATACCACTAAACAATACTACAAAGATCTATTTTAATTTTGAGAGAGAGATTAAAGTGGGTACGTCTCTATGCAAGAAGGTAAAATGTACAGGGACCTACTACCCAAGCTACTTACGAGCTACGATAAGATAATGAAATAAATACCTACTGAATTCATCTCTATAACACTATCGTGTTATCGATATCAAAACATAATTGTTGCATAATTCATAATACGATGCAACAGACATAAATATTTATTTCGAAACCTGTGATACTCAAGCTTTTCGCGGTTTTTCGCAAGCTTTTAACAACCACAATACGTGCAGTGGCGCTAGCGGAGTTTATATACCTACTTATAATTATAGGTACTGTATATTAAGGATGTTAGGCGATGAGTTTTATCGCACCCCGGACGGGGCACGGCCCAGTCGCGACACGGAGTAGCGTAATTATGGATGCATTTATGACGCAAAACCGCGTCACAGTAAAATCGCGTCGTAAATTCTAAATTCATTTTGCACAGTTGTAACTAATTTTGAATATTTGCATATCTAATAAATTAGAGTGAAGTCTAATAAATTATCCCATGTTAAATTCGTTATTTAATTTTGCCTTTTAAAATCGCATTGCTTACATCAAATACGATTTCTACTTTAAATGATAGGTTATTTGATGTTATCTAATTCACCAGTTTGGAAAGTCACCAAAGGCTTGTTGTATCCTAACCAATTTGTTTGGTATCGAGTGCAGAGCACTGTAGTTAGTGTGTAATACGAAAACATAAAACCACAGAAACTTGTGTGGATTTTATTCTCACATGTCGCAATATTTACGGTTCATCGCGTGTTTTGGTTATATAATTGCATTCTGCACGTAGGTACACCTCGACGGTATATACATCATTCGATCCGCTATCAGATACGAAAAGCAGAGCTTGAATCTTTGTTCTTCTAAAATGCCTGGATTACTTTCTAACGTTTATAATTTATACCTTAACGTTATATAATTTTCGCAATTAGTAATTATATTACAACGCTGGCTGGCCACAACGCTGGCTTTCAAAAAGCGGCTTTACTCTCTTGCACTTGTAATTTAATCAAGGTTTTCACTTACTTTCTTTATAAAATGTCTTCTCTCCATATTTTTTAAAATATCAAAAAGTTTGCTAAATAAAAGTACAGGGTTCAATTTAAACAGATTTTAGTCGGTTCGAATCCCGTATGTGGCAAACAAATTTTCAGGAACCTTGCACTTGAATGCAGTTTTCTGTATTTTCCAAAATAATGGAATATTTTCTTTGAGTATAATATTATCTATCTAACTAAAGTACCTATTTAGAGTACTTTACTACGTGTAGGTAGGTATTTACGTTCATTATTGTATAATATGTAGTAATTGAACCTGATGCGTAAAGATAAGAGTAGAATTCAACGTATTTTACTACTCGTACACATTCAAAATTAGGTAATATCAATCTATGAACAAACTCATTTTTACTTCAGCAATTTTGGAACTTATCATCAACACATATTATCTACTAGCTTCCGCCCGCGAATCCGTCCGCGCGGAAAAATTAAGATTTTTTTACGTATTTTTTCAGGATAAAAAGTATCCCATTTTATGCCCAGTATAATAAGGTATGATTATACCAAGTTTCATCGAAATCGAACCGTTAGTTTTCACGTGATGCCTGCACATACAGACAGACAAAAAATTTTTTAATCACATATTTGGGTTTGGTATCGGTCCAGTAACACCCTCTGCTATTTATTTTTTCAATATTTTCAATATACAGAATTGACCCTTCTACAGATTTATTATATGTTATTGTATACTGTATAGATAAGGCATCAATAAGATAGTTTATTAGAAATCTTTATTATAGATTTGTTATACTTAAGTTATCAGAGCTTTTATTTAAATTTCAGTGAAAAGCTGTGGTTCTATTTCCCTATTAAAATTAGAAATATTAAGAAGCTGTAATATATACGTAGGCAGACATCTATTATATTGATAGAGCATATTCAAAACACAAATTTTGCAACGTATCTAATGCTAAAGTGGGTCTTGGCGCCATTCCTTTCGTTGCTCTTGCTGCATAAGATACAGATTATTGCGTGTAGAAGTAGATTGGGACACAGATTTCAGTTGTAGCAACACATATATCATGATAGTTATATTTTGTGTGCCTAATATCGTGTAAACTTCTTTCTTTCGAAATAATATGTACATTGCAAGTCCCACTTTAGAAGGCGCTCGTACGTTAAAATTCAGTTTGACGGCGCGTTTACGCAGTGATTAGTGACCCTGACTATTGCACCAGATAAGTTTCCCCATTACACTGCTGCAAAGAAAGGTTATAGCAAATGTCTCTTGGTTATGTTCATGTTTGTTTTACTCTTCCAGTAGGTATATAAAAAATCAACGTGTATAGTAATAGGTATATAGATAGGTAATATATACTGCGAATTTTGGTTAGTTTCAAGCTAGATGACGAAAACTTATTAGGTATCAAAAAAAATTTTAGTTTTTAAAGTTTTATCATTTATTTGATATTTTAATGTAGGATGTAGATTGTGCATTGTTAAGAGCAGAAAATCATTCAGCTGCATCACAAGATTCCAAAACACGGGTTCAATAGAGAAGTTAGGACAGAAACGATTAATCAATCACTAATCTCATGCATTTAACTCCAGCTTGTTTGTCGACATCACATAATTTATTGATGGCTATCTAGTTAACACTTCGTTCATGTCAAGGCCACGAGCATATTTGGCGGGCTTGGCTCGGAATTTACGCTCTGTTTGTGACACGAAAATTTCGACATGATATGTTTATAGTTTATACCAGACTGCATTTTTCATGTGCAATATTATGTAGATACAGAGCCTTGGCTTTTGTCTTTAATTCATGAAACAAAATGTTGAATATGTTTACATAAGCAACCTACGGAATACCTAGTATTCATTAAACTCTATGTTTATATTAGTTTACTTATTTATATTAGTACACATTAAACTCTATGTTAAGTTAATGTTTTACCTACTTTCATTCACTTTGTTACATAGAGTCAAACCTGTTAAATTAAATATAACAAAAAAACAAAACTCAGAACAACACGTTTTGAGCAACAATTTTAAAATTGCCTCAATTTACCTAATCATTAATATTCCTGCAATGTTACTAAACAGATGATTACTTAAAGAAACAATGACAAATTTTGAAAGCTAACACTATAGTGTTCAGCTCACAAAATATGAAAGCTAAATCTAGTGCCCAACTTTTCTTGTAACAGTGATGGCATCGACCGTCGCGTCGTCGGCGTCGCAACCGAACGATAAACAAGAGTGGAGACAAACCACTAACCAGCAGCAAGCACTAAGGCAGTTAACATAAAACTTTCCCGCGCAGCGCACGCGGACTCTTACAACACTTGAAAACGTTCCGAAATTACGTGATTCCATTTAAAGCAATTCCCATTCAAAGTGTACATCTCAGCCCTACCGATACATATTTAGATATTATAAAATCAGTTTTATAACAGCTAATAGAACACTATTATCCTGTCGTGTTTGTTTATGTGAGTTACTAGCCTATCTAAGACAAGTATAAATTGCTAGTGTGTCAAAACAGCTGTTATATATTTCGGTGAGTTTAAAATACAATACCTATATCAAGCATTATGTTATGTAGGGCGCTTTTTAAGGCAACTGAAACATGTAATAAGTATGCGTTCTAGAAGCACGCAGCCGGCAATGTATGTTAACCATATGAGGTAATTCTTTCTTCATCAAGTAAATAATTATACGACCTTTGCTATTCAAGTGAGAAATCTATTGCGGCCGATATTAATTATTGTAAAATTTTAACGAAATACCTCAATATACACAAAATTGCCTTTGCTAATATACCTATAATATAGGTATATTAGCACCTTACCTAACTTAAACAAAGTTTAAAAAATATGATTTATTCAAGAAAAACAATTACTCACCTTTATTTTTGAAATTGTAAATTAAGTAATCATTTACATTATTCGAAATCTGATTAAAACATAAATTAACATAGAACTGTTGAATAAGCTTAATACATAACTGGCGCACTTTTAATTTAAACACACTATTACAAATTTGCAAAGCAATTAATCTTAAATAAAGTGTTAGTAAAAAGCACTAACAATCATCCGAGGAGATTATTAAAGTTAGCTTTAACAACCATTACATCACTTAAATTACGACGATAATTGTTCGCAAATGGTTACAATAATATGAGAGAATAATTGCGTGCCTTACGTGTTAAGCGTTTGTTATTAAAATTTTCTCGAAAATGGAAATGGATAATTCAAGGAAACACTTCCGAGTTCGTAACTAACTTTATTTTGCTATTGTAACGTAACTGCGGCTATCGATGCATGCCTCACTGCAAACTGCAATTATATGCAGCGTAATACTTTAACCCTAGATTACTAACCTTCGTCGATTCGACGACGCGTCACCAA
>CAJQZM010041145.1:21364-51374 GCA_907164665.1 Colias nastes | reverse complement strand
TAAAATTTTCGTCGGCGCCATCTTGGATTTTAGTTTTGACCTCATATGGGTAATAGCTTCCCCAAAAACCACCCACATTTGCAAATGTGTTTGCTCCTTAGGAAAAGTTCAGATTTCCTAGGTAATGTGACGAAACTAATTTATTTAATTCGGACCGTATCTCGGAATAACATACATATAACATACATACATATTTTCTAAGAATTGTATACAATGCCGGATTTAATACATTGCCATATTATGTATGATAATTCTTAAAAAAGTATTTTAAACATTTCTTAAAAAGCTTAGATATTGCATACAATTCCTAGAGGTTTTGTAAAACACACACTTTTTTTAAAGTTAGTTACTAACTAGTAACTATAAACTAACATACTTATCAGAATAATTGTACCTACTAATAAAAGTACAAAAATGAATTTTTAAAATTCGTAATAAATTAAAAATAATATCAAGTATGAAGATGGTCTATAAAATGGAATGCGCTATGTTTACGTGAGCGTGATGTTCCCGCGAACCACGTGGCGACGTTAGATACCTAAATTTGAGTGACGCAGATTTGTGACAGCGTCCTTAAGAACAGATTGTAGATGTGATCTGATAGGTTGGTAATTATGTGGCTTTTCTACTACATATTGATTTATAAATGACATAGTTACATAATAAAAGAAATGAAACAAACTACGTATATAATATACAAACTTTAATTAATAATTTACTCGTATTACTTTTACATCAATCTAGTTATAAAAATTCTCTTTGAGCAAAAAGTAACACATGTGTTCTTTTGAAAAAAATGTTAAACAAGTAGGTATGTACTATAAAAAATAAATTAAAGATATATATATAAAAATACTTATCAATCAAGAAATTCAATTAAATATGTCATCATCTTTAGATAACATAGACTGGAACACTTTGTTACAATTTTAAGAATATTTTTAAATCTCAAAGATGGGTCTTTAATTGATAAATAATATTATTAGCTCTCAACAGTCAACAAAGTATTAGCGTATTGGAATTCTGGGCTATTTTCATACTCCGACATATCAAGAGCGACTTCACAGCTCTCGCGAACCACTGGTCTCGGATCGTTGAGATACCTGTAATGAAATAACATATATATTTTTATTCATTCTATATTTTACTTAAATGAGTGGTAGTTGATATTAATTTTTATGAGAGCTATTTATTTATTTATGTAACCATTTATTGTACTACACCATTTAACATTACAGTACATACACTATAATATAGTTGTAAAGATGCGATGTAAATTACAAAAGGTGACCTTATCGCTTATAAGCTATTTCTTCCAGGCCGCCTAAGCATTATGAGCATAGAGTTTATAGTGGCATAGAGGATTTAGTTCGCGTCTTGACTAGCATGCAAAAATTTGATTGTTTTAAAATGCAGATGTCATGGGCATAATATAAAAATAAATCAAATATGTTTATTTGCTCGTATATGGTAATTTAAAGGTGTTAAAATACAATATTTATATCACTTATACTGCCATTGTAAATGGCGTGCAAATTTATTTGAACATTATTTTTACCACAAATACGTTTTTAGTGCTTTAAAATGAACATATTATTCACATCTTATCTGTTCCAATTGATGATGTGAGAATTTAATAAATACAGTTTATTAAATAAAATAAACTTGAAACAACAAAATAAAATTAAAAACTATAATTAGTTCATTCCTCTAGTTCTTGTGTGGCATAATTAAGATTTCAGAAAGTTTAAATAATTAAGAAAGGAACCATGTAGATAAATTTGTCTTAAAAAGGGCCATGTAATAAAATAAATTCCATCTATTACAGTTTTTCTCATATTAATAGTCAATTTATAGACTATACATAGATTGCAGCTAATATTCAAATAAAGAATTTATTTTGTTTTATAACTAGAACTGATAAGTCTACAATTTTCACTTCTTAAAAAGAATATATGATTCAAAATAATGAATTATATTAGGATTTAGAAATTACCTCTGCAATACTTCAGTACATTCAGGTGTAGCGATGGACCCAAGAGCCTCAGCTGCTTCATGCCGCACCATCTCATGTTCCTGTGTGTCTTCTAGAGTCTTCTTCAAGAATGGAATGCTGCGCTCGTCCTGCATTTGACCAAAGATGAAGGCGACTTCGTGCCGGAATAGAGCACTGCTTGCTTTGAAACCTGTAATGTGATAAGGTTATTGATTAATTTAAAAATTATGTTCAAATAAAAATTATATTCAAGATTTTATTGTTTCTCTCTCTGTCTCTCTTTCTTTTGGTATGGCAATTATTTAGGACAATTATCAAAAGGTAAGTGCAGTCTACCTTTACCAGAATACTAAAATATAGAGTTTATGTATTAAATGAATCATAATTGCATTAGGGTAAATAGGTCCAATGTTACATATCAGACGCAATCATAAAGTTTAACTACTTACAAAGGGTATGTTTAACAAATGAACAAACATTTTCTTTATATATATTCAATAACTATAGCAACAGATTTAACTTTATCATTTCACATAGGAAAGAAAATAATAAAGTGAATTTTATATAAAAAATATAATTTACCTTCTCCCAAAGCATTAATACTCTCCGTAGTACCCAAGTTACGCAGACTAAACATCGCTCTGTACCTCTCAAACAAGGATTTGCTTTCGTCCAACATTGTACCCTTTAAAGTCTCTATATCCTGCTCTGTGCTGGGTGGTGCTGGATCAACTGATAAGAACTTACTCCTACTGAGTTTTTCATCATTACTCTGTGCCACCCAGCTCAATCTTTGTAACGCTATTTGACAGGTCTCTGCCACTTCAATAGCTGAGTCGTTCTTGTATTGCTCTAGTAACTCTATGAGGTTTGGGTCGCCGATGGCTCCGAGTGCTTCTCCTGTAATTGGGAGATGTAGTTTTAGTTAAACAATGGGATAATTGGATAATTTTTACAGAACAGACTATAATATGAGATTTTTATTACTTACATTTTATACCTTTACCTTTTTTGTATGCTTATGTTATAAGGTACTACAAGTAACATCTATGACTTGTTAAGTAATTACTTAAGAATATACACTAGGAAGAAACATCACAAAAGAAAGAAAATCTATGCTAATAAATATTGATGGAAAGGCTTGTACAAATAGTAATATAATGCTCAAAACAGTAAATTTTGGCACCTGCAAAATTTATGTCTTTAATGAGTGGCTAATTGGCATTCCACTTAGCTTATCAAGCCTTATCAAGTACGTGAGAATATTTTGTTTTGATAAAACTAACCTGCTTCATGTCGTACTATTGGGTCCTGATTTTTGTCCTCTAGAACTCCTCTGAGAATAGGTATCGCTGTTTTATCCTGCATCTGGCCTAGACAATAAGCTAATTCATGTTTTAACAGCACTGACTCATCTTTGAAACACTCACTGATGCAATTTATTGCAGTTTCTCCACCGATATTTCGGAGAGTGAATAGTGCTCTAAACCTTTCTTTCATTGGTCGGTTTGGATCGTTTAGGACCTTTCCAATATTTTGTATAGCCGTTTCAGTAAAATTTGCCATTATAATTATTATGTATTAAAGGGATACGTGTAGAAAAAATTTCAAGTTAATAGAAAACAACAGCTTACAGCGTGAAACGGTGAACGGTGAACGTGAACTTGACATAATATGACAAATGACACTGACAATAGTGTTATAGTGACATTAACGACATATTATCATTATTACCAACATTACGGCTTATGACATATAGTGCTGTTCGAAAATAAACATTCAATAATCGATTCAACTAAATGATAAAAACTACTAAATATTCCTATTTAATAAATTCATACTATTTTTTTATTATTGTAGGAATTTTCAAGAATATATACTCGTACGTATTAACAATTTTATAAATTATAATATAAATTTGAATATTATTCTCAAAATTACATAGAGCTTGAAGTCATGTCATTAATTAAATCCTTTTCACTACATAGTATAAAACAAAGTCGCTTTCTCTGTCCCTATGTCCCTATGTCCCTTTGTACGCTTAAATCTTTGAAACTACGCAACGGATTTTGATGCGGTTTTTTTTAATAGATAGAGTGATTCAAGAGGAAGGTTTATATGTATAATAACATCCATCAAATAGTGGAGAAGTACTGTTATTTTTGAGGTTTCTAATGTGATGTCGTAAAAAATTACATTTTTTCCGCTTACATTGCAAACGCAGGCTGAACCCTACGAGTTTTATCAAAATAATGTACTAAGTATTATACACATTGAAAAGGTCTACAGAAAAGTCCGCGGTGGTATATGTCTATCTCTTATGGATAACCCACAATAACTTTTTTTGTGATTTACTTTTTACGACAAATAATGGCTAATTTTCGAAGCGATTTTAACCAATACAGCATTAATCCTTAACCAATTAAATACCTTGAATACATTGTTCATTTAATATAGATCTATATGGCCCTTTACACCGTATGATTTAAGTGAATATTTTCGAAGATATTACAGATTTAAAAATTGCGGGACGTAGCGTTTGCGGCGGTACCGGCCGGCCGCCCGGCTATATATTTTAACCCGTGCGAAGCTGGAGCGGGCCGCTATGTTTTTATATGCAACGTTCACAGTTTTTCTGAAGTGTATTTAGTATCAGCATTGCACCCGTGCGAAGCCGGGGCGGGTCGCTAGTTATAAATATAGCAACGAATCGGTGGTAAATTCTAAAAATATGTAATGACGATTCGAAAGTGCTTCTAAAAGAAGTCTAATTGAATAAATAAATGTTTGAGTTTGACCCTAACGACAAAGTTACTTGTTTAATTAAATCAAATAATGGCAGGTGATAAACGACAAGAGACGAAGAGTTTCTCTAAAAAAATTATGTTGTAACTATTTAAAAACAAGAGTCAATGTCCTTATCATTTCGTGAAAATAATAATACTGATTAATTATAAACAAATCATACGAACAATATACCTAATTTAATTGAGAAGTGAACTGCTAATGCTGCTGCGAACATGCAATTTTCAAAGATATTTAAGCATTAATTCATAATATCCCTTGTCGTTTTAAATATGACAGGTAGACAATATAATTAATCTATGCAACAACAATATAAGCAACAATTTTGCATTTACTATAATAATTTTAATAATACACTTCCGGATAAAAAAATAGTAAGCGAGTTATGCGCGTTGAGAGTAAAATTTCAAGGTCGCGTCATGGGAATATGTTCACGTCATGGAGTAAGGCGACGATTTTGGTATCTATGAATCTTGCCAAAAGCCCCTCCTGACATGTGTGCTCGGCACACACTCTCTTTTTTATATTTCTCGTTTTATTGTTAAAAAGTAATTATTGTCATACTCATTCATTATGTAAAGTAGGTACTTTATCAGTTTTAAATATATAAAACGTGTATTACAACTTACAACTACCTAATCTTCACATTCAAACAATTGAGTAAAACCAGCTATTTCTAAGATCTATTCCACAAACAGAATTTGCGATACGATTCCTAAAAGCACCCACAGTAAAAGGTGCATCGAAACTCCATGCATTATGTAAGCCCAATGAATTATTGATAAAACCAACCTAGTGGGGTCAGCAACGATAAACGCTCCAGATAAATAAACATCACGTGGATATTGACTGACGTGTTTGTTTATCATTAATCCTTCGTGGTAATCAAAGGGAAGCTTGTCTTAGAATCGAAAGTTCGATGCAATGCGTGGTGGATTATCACCTGATTTCTAGAAATGTCACTGCAGTGGGAACAAGTAATACAATATGTTGATGATGATCAATGGCTGCGTTTTAATACGATTATGATATTTCAGGTTTTGTTGGAAATATGAAAAGTTTTAATCTGCCAAACTTGGTAAAAGCTTTGCAGATCATTTAAGGCGTTTCAACATGGTCACATTTAAGAAATTGGAAGGAACATAATTAAAATATATTTTACTTATTCATTTTACTCATGTGTTTTTTATTTCTTTGTTCCTCCTCCTCCTAATTATCTCAAATTATTAACGAAATTGAATGGTGAGGAAACCGACATGTCCTTAGGCCATGTCGAAGAATCAAAAAAGTTCGACGACATAATATTATGACATCTCGCACTTGATATGATCCCTTGGGAGGCCCGTGTCCCAGCAGTGGGAACGTAATAGGCTGATGATGATGGTGATTAACAAGAATAAAGTATTAATAATAATAATAATAAATAATGGCGTAGGGCTGTGACGACCCCATCGCCCACGGTTGGAATATCTATTGTCTACGTGACCATAGATATTCCACCCGTGCAATCAGTCAACCCGCAGGACACCTTGTGGCGGGGTGTCGGGGAGTAGCGACCCCGCGGGAACCGAGTGCTCCCGGGGGAGGCCCCTGTCTTCATCTCCGGCTTGCCTTCACCGGCTGGTCGGAGTGAAGCCTGACGAGGACAGGACCCCCACCTCTGGCTTGCCTTAACCGGCCGGCCAGAGTGGAGTCGCGAGAGCTTTTAGCTCGAAGGGTGGATGCGAATCATAAGTGGCGAGTGGGCACGTGATGCTGGACCCTCAGGGAGCGCGTGATCGTAGTTTAAAGTCCAGGGACGCCTCTCCACCCTTAGCTGCTCACAATATGTTGCCCCCTTGTCGCACTATTGCAGCGACTTATTTCGGGGGCCCATACAGTGAGAGGGCGAGTCACCACCTGCCAACATATTTTTACTTTCTTTTAGTAGAAAGGCAGGTGCCATAGTTTCCCATAGTCCCCAATACCAGTCCATTTAGCATCCCAATCCATAGCCCAATTATTAAATTTCCATACCCTGCAATAGTCCTACATCGGCCGCGGACTGCCTAGGGCTGTATCTCTATAGTGCAGTCATGGGCAGGCTGCGGCTGGTGTCCCATAACACATTAAAATTCTCGAAAAGGCCTCTGCGTGTTGGATCCGTGTCCCCACGTAAGCCTTCCAAAGATCCGGGTACCGTCCTTCTGGTGGTACCCGAGTATTATGGAAATGAGAAACATAATAAATAAAATATAACTTTATTTGTCTCATCACAACATTAGGTAAATAGATATTAGATACATTGCTTGCAAATACATAGTGAGTGAGCTTATCAACTAGTGTTGTGAGAGACTGGTGCCTGAAATAGGTTTCGAGGAACCTGGAGTACAAGTCACCAGCCCCTCCCGCGTACCAATAACAAACTACAAGAATAATTATTATTAGGTGATGGTGCAAACGATCATAAATGATGCATCTTAGTGATAAAAGACTAAATAACTAAAATTACACTATGGATTGTATAACCTACTGCTATACTACAGTTAATTAACAGAAGTAAGAAAAGTTATACCTTATAAAATAAAATAAAAATACAATGAAAGCAAATCAACTCATGTGAATAATGTGTATGTATGAAGTGTGAATGTATATAATGTGTGTGTATGTAATGTTGCAAGTTATGTAATGTGTATGTATTTAATGTGTATATGTGTATTTGTGAGTGTGCGAATGTGTATGTATTTGGGTGTAATTGTAGTTGGAGACATTTTGGGTGAAAATGTACAAAGTAGTAAAGTCTGGGAGAAAAGTATAAAATATTACGTCGGTGGAGATAGCAGATTTTCAGTTTCTTCGTATGTTTGGGACTTAAGGTAATTAGTGACAGTTTTTTTACAGTTAGTTTTATTTTGTATATAAATGTTAAATAGATTGTTAAAATTGTTGTATAAAAATGGACCAAGATAGCAGAAGAAACGGTGAGAATGGAAAGTGTTGAAAGATACGGTTTGACATACGTTGTACTTGCGGCGTTTTTTGTTATAGGTAGAGATCAGGATCGAAATTTAGTTGGGAGTGTTTCTTCAAAATCACTTGTAATATAAATGATTGTCTGATAGATAAAACATCCCACATTTTGAAAAGGTTACCTTTAGTATAACACGTTGGGCCCTTTCCACTTCAATCAAATGAGTTTTCGCACTACCACCCCAAGTTAGTATACAATAGTTTATTATCGACTGTACTAGTGCAAAATATACCATTTTAATAGTGTTACGATCAGAAATATTTCTTAAGCTTTTAAAAATATAGATTAATTTTTGCAACCTACAAATAAGAGAGTCTATGTGGCACCTAAAAGTGAGACATTGGTCGATCATAACACCAAGATATTTTATATTATCAGCCCTTTGAAGTGATAAACATTGGCAGGTTAATGAAATGTGGTCGCAAGTATGAGCTGTAATGGATAGTAGAGGTGATGGCAAAAGGTGAGTTTTGTGGGCAAATGCAATATATTTGGTCTTGTTCACATTCAGGGTAAGCAAATTAATTGTAAGCCAATCGTAGACCCTGTCAAAGCCAGCTTGCGCAGTTTTAAAAAGATTGTCCCAAGTGACGTCGGTAAAGAAAAGAGCGGTGTCATCTGCGAACGTAAAAATTTTACCCCCAGTTAGGTTTAAACTACACAAATCGTTGATGTATATTAAGAAGAACGTAGGGCCGATTATACTGCCTTGGGGTACGCCATAATTGACCGGTAACTTGTCGCTTACCGTCTGATCTATCCTAACCCTTTGAAACCTGTCACTCAGATAATTTTTCATGAATTTTAAGGGGACTCCTCTAACACCAATATATTCCAGCTTATTTAGCAATCGGGGGATAGAAACTGTGTCGAAAGCCTTGGCCAAATCTAGGAAAATTAATAAATCGATGGAGTGGTTTTACAGGGAACAATTTTTAAATCAAGAAATTCTTATACCTACTTGTAACTGATTAATTGTGTGTGTGTGTATGACCATAATATTTAATATTGTTTAGTAATTATTTTTTGCTAGTAGGTTGCACAATATTTCCTCAATGTATGCTTTTTAAATTATCTCTAGTATGTCAAATGTCAATGTTTCTCTATCAAGCCATACTATTACTTAATATGGCTTGATCACAGATCACAGAAACTAAAGAGAGATATGGTTAGGGGGCGGGGCCGGTGTCGCAGCAATATGCCCAAAAAAAGAACACATGCTGTTTGTTGCATTCAGTTGACGTTCGACCATCGGCCGGGTATTATTTGACAATGCCGTGTTGTTCCGTTAAAGTTTGTAAAAACCGAAGTGAAACCAGCAACTTTAAGTCAAATGGAATCACATACCATCGGTAAGTACTGAAAATTATACGATTTTCTTACTAAAATTTCAAAAACAATATTACGTAGAGTGATTTCTTGGTTTCTGATCTTATATATTATGTGACAGAACGACAGTCACAATAATTTATGTAAATAGTTTACAATGCTTCTTCTGTACGTGACTCTATTCAAGCGCGGAGTTCGAATACCGCAGTATATAATGAACATACTAAAGCTAACAAAAATACGTTCGATCGACTCGATCGTGTAGTACGGCCGCTGCTCGCGGTCGTTAGTTAAGGATGCGCCTCGAGTGTGTCCATGTCGATAAGATTCGGATTTTTACTACCTTACTACCTTATTTTTATATCATAATGTATTACTATTAGCTTAATATCTGATTGTATTATTATTATTTGATAGGTACTCGAGCAATAATTTTATAGTAATTATTATACATGGATTAAAAAAAGAAGTCACTTATTTCATACTTATTTTACTTTACAATAAGTCAATAGGCAATGCTTTATGGACTTCATCACCATGAATGCTACCATCAAGGTGTCCATTTCTATTTTCTACCTAGTTACTGTATTGCCTATAAATTGTTTTAATTTTAACGTTTCTCATTTTATCGACAAGCAATCCCTATCGTAAACGCATATCTTGCGGCTGTAGTGGTGCTGTATACGTACGTCACTTACCATCTAGTGTGCGAACGAGTAGTCGCTCTCAAATTTTTGTGTGATGACACGCACACAACGCGAAGTATTGTTTTTATTTTGTTTACTGTTGTGGGCGTAAATTTGTAATGAGACACCAGGTTTCGTACTCAGCGCAAGCGATTGGCATCTCTCTAGATCTCTATGGGCTTGATAGATGCTCTCTTATTCCTCGGGGTAATAGCAACGCAAGGATATATTTTGCGAATAAACACGCAATATATATATTAGAGAGTTGTTGATCTTGATGAAACTTTACAGTAATGTAGGTACATCAGAAATGAACGTTATCAAAAAGTGAATAACAACAAGAGTTTTCTGGGGGCACGGCAGTGTCCTAACCAAGTCGAAACAGCCTGAACTTTCAATAACCAAGCGCGAATTGTACAAACACGGTGTGTTTCAAATTACATTGAATTTTAACCAAAAGTCTAAGGAATCTAATTATGACTATTCAAATTTCTTCATAATGCGCCGACCGAACTGGTATTTCTTGTAGATATAGAACTTTCAAATCTATATATAATAAAAATGAATCGCTAAATGTGTTGGTTAGCGCAAAACTCGAGAACGGCTGAACCGATTTCGTTAATTATTTTTTATAATATTCCTACTACGAGGATGGTTCTTTTGGAGTGAAAACGTACGTTTACGTTTTACCACGGGCGAACCCGGGACGGACAGCTAGATTAGAATACTATTAGTGTAATGACTGTACAAAGCAAGGAACAACTAAAATATTATGTTACAATTATTACGGTCTGATTTTCTAGATAAACAGCGCATATGACAGAGACGGCTTTAAGAAAATGGCAGTATTTTTAATTGCATTATTAATAATAATATAATATAGCCTTTTATTCCAGAACATAGGGTTACAAGAGGTCCCTAAGTTCGGTGTGCCTTTTGGCATAGGCCTCCTCCAATTCTTTCCAATGTAACCTGTCCCTTGCTACTCTCATCCAAAATGGTCCCGCAGTCTGTTTCAAGTCATCTTCCCATCTTCTAACTTGGCGACCCCTGCTTCTTTTGCCGTCTCTTGGTAGCCAGAGGGTGACTTGTTTGCTCCATTTGTTAATAGGATGGCGTAGCAAATGACCTGTCCATCTCCATTTTAGGATGTCTATCCGGGTAAGTATATCTGTGAGCTTTGTTCTTTTCCTTATGTCTATGTTCCTGACTCTGTCTTTAATTTTCAACCCTAGCATGCTTCGTTCCATGGCACGTTGACATTTTATAAGCTTCTCTCTGTGGTAGTGTGTTGTCGACCAGGTTTCACAGCCATAAGAGAGAACTGGGAGAATACAGGTGTCGAACGTTTTCTTTTTTATATGATTGCCCAGTACCCTACTTTTCATTATTTCCTTCATCGACCAGTATTTTCTCCATCCTTGGGCTATTCGTCTGTTAATTTCTTTTGTCATATCATCTGAAGGGGAAATTATCTGTCCTAAGTAAATATATTCTTTGACATATTCAATCCTTTTGCCATCTACCATAACGTCTAGTTCACTAGAGTTTGACATTAATTTTGTTTTACTGGCATTGATTTCCAGGCCAACTTCTCTGCTTGCATTGCATTATTAAACGGCATTATTAATATTCAAGGAGAAGACGGTACCGGAAAGGCTTAAAAAAGTAGGACGACATCTACAAAATGAAGTAATATCCCATACAAAATAATGCATGTAAAAAAACCTAGTCTCCCAATGCAGTTCTTCTATCGTAAAAAAGATACTTGATGGATTGCATGACCGTCTGTATCTATGTTTGAATATAATTTATATTTGCACTGATAACAACTGTTTAGTTTTACTACTAGTATAGTATTAAATTATCTGTGGTTTTACGTGCCTGAGTGTGAGAGTGTGAGAGACTTCACTCGATAAGAGGGTTCAAAGGAAATTATAAACTCGAATATTTTTTTAATTTTTGTAAGAAAGGGGATGTCTTTTAACTATAAGACATACTAAAATTAACTTTAATTTGTGTCGTGACCTGCTAATCAGTAACTACATATTATAATGTATATTTTTTTAGAATTTTTGCTTTGGACATTTTCAAGAAAATATAAATCATATTATAATATCATCCATACTAATATTATAAATGCGAAAGTAACTCTGTCTGTCTGTCTGTCTGTTACTCAATCACGCCTAAACTATTGAACCAATTTGCATGAAATTTGGTATGGAGATATTTTGATACCCGAGAAAGGACATAGGCTACCTTTTATTGCGAAATATGTACCACGGCCGAAGCCGGGGCGGGCCACTATATAAAAATAATTTTGATTTTCGTACATGTCAATCATTAGTTGTCAATCCTGTCAAATACGGTTGAATACGGTCAAAATATTGTTTGACATTCATGCGTTCAAAAATGTATTTTGTGTAAAATAATTAAAAAATAAAAAGGGTGAATAAACTATTGTCTGTATTTTTTTTAAATCAATAATTATTGAAAAGTGCAATTAAAGCAGATACATAAAAATTCCTCAAATATTTGTGTTTACGCGTGCTTTCAGAAATTGATAAGGTATTTTCGGTGAGGAAACTAACCAAGAAGGATAGTTCGATTAATTATTTAAAAAAAAATCTCTAAAAATGTAAAAATTCTGACAACTATTTGTCGCGATTTCGTCGACTGCTTCAACAATATTGCGTTGAAATAATATTATAACGTTAAAATTGAAACGGAGGCCCTGGCTCATTCGATTCAACCAAGCTAAATTGCGTTTTGAAGATTACATCCATTTACGCGATGCAATTAGCACAGAGAAGAAGATGCAGAAAATATTGGGCTATTTAGGTGCTTAGGTGCTATTTTACCGGCGACATACACAGGTAGCCCAAGTCTTACGCATGAATATGCGCAAGATGCAATGACATATGTTCGTCATTATGGTCGGCCTGGATCTATTCATTACATTTACATGAAATCCAAAATGGATGGAAATTATTCTACTGCTGCGTCCCGGACAATTATCAAGTGATCGGCTCGACATTACCACACGTGTTTTCAAGCAATGAGTTACATTAAAGCAACACATCTTTCGGATTATTCAATGATGGATGTATTCAATCGATCCAGACCGACATTATGTTGTAATCACGAATATGATTGATGGACCGTGTGGCACCATCAACCGCCAATCACCATGCATGGTTGACAGCGAGTGTTCCAAAAGGAATCCACGAAAATTTACTGTAGAAACTATCACAGGCAACAAGATGATAGTGGTAGAACTATCATAACTAAAGTGAAAGGAAACGATTTCGTGGTCGACACCAGTTAAAGAATGAAAAGAGTTAATCCGAATGCATCCCAGGCTGCAAAACGTAGTTTAATTCGATAATTTTTCTCTGGCACGTGTATGAAGTAATCAAGTATCTAATTATTGTTTTTTTTTATTCTTTTTCCTATACCTATGTGTTATTCATCGAAATAAAATGCTGTTATATATCTTTATTTATTTTGTATCATTGTATTCCATTCATCAAAGCCTAAATTAGTTCCAAGCCCAAAGGTAACACGACATTCATTGACTGGGCGGTACGAAGTTCGCCGGGCCAGCTAGAAAAAATTAAAATTAAAAAAAAATTCAATAAAAATGTAAAAAATTAAAATTATTTGTTGCGATTTCGTCGACTGCGTCAACAATATTGCGTAGCTATAAACAAGTTAAATTGCGTTTTGAAGATTGCATCCATTTACGCCATGCAATTAGCACAGAAGAAGATGCAGAAAATATTGGTCTATTGTTTATTTTACCGGCGACATACACAGGTAGCCCAAGTGAATATGTGCAAGATGCAATGACATAATAATATGTTCGTCATTATGGTCGGCCAGATCTATTCATTACATTTATATGTAATCCGAAATGGATGGAAATTATTCAACTGTTGCTTCCCGGACAAATATCAAGTGATCGGCACGTCATCACCACACGTGTTTTCGTGTTTAGAAAAAAATCCGATCACTGATGAGTTACATTAAAGGAACACATCTTTGGGATTATTCAATGATGGATGTATTCAATCGAATGACGAAAATCTGGCTTGCAGCATGCACACATTTTAATTTGGTTAGTCGAAAGAATAAAATATATGAGTGTGCGGGGATTGCTAATCCTAAAACCGATCCAGACCGACATGACGTTTTTATCACGAATATGATTCATGGACCGTGTGAAACCATCAACCAACAAACACCATGCATGGTTGACAGCGAGTGTACCAAAAGGTATCCACGAAAATTGATGGCAAAGACCATCACAAGCAACGATGGTTACCCACTGTATCAGCGTCGATCGCCTAATGATAATGGTAGAATTATTATCACAACTAAAGTGAAACGAAACGATGGCGTGGTCGATAACAGTTAAAGAATGAAAAGAGTTAATCCATGCTGCACAGCTTATTAAAATTCAATCATTTTTCTCTGAGACGTGTTTGAAGTAATAAATTAAAATACTATTACATATCAATCCATATAAATATTTATTTTGTATCATTGTATTACGTTCATCAAAGCCTAAATTAGTTCAGCTAAAAGGTAACACAACATTCATTGACAGGGCGGTACAAAGTTCGCCGGGACAGCTAGTAATATTTATAAATGTGAAACTTTGCTGTTATGGACTAATTAACAGATTTGGATGAAACACATGACATATAGAAATACTTGATATTGCCCGCGGGTGAATTCAGGTGAATTCAAGTGATGAAATTTTCACTTGAATTTCCGACCAGAGACGTGCTTAAATAGAAGCGCGTTATAAAGATATATTTTAAACTAGCTGTGCCCGCGACTTCGTCCGCGTGGAATAGTGACTGCATAGTAGTTACTACTTAACTTAATTATTGAGTAAACACGTACTACCATAAATAATTAAAAGAACTGATAGTAAAATTTATTACCGAACTGAGCTAAAAAATAAAAAAAATAAATGCCTAATTAATTTTCTACGTTTTTCTTTTAAATTATGTCATATTATTTTTAGGCACCAGGGGGGAGGCGAGCAAATTTCTTCCTTCCTTGTATGGATGTTATTAACAATCGTGCAGCAACTGATCAGCTTAATCGATACTCAGTTTTTATCAAATCCAGCACCAAATCCAAATCAGAACTTTCCTGAATCCTGTCTCACGCCTGTAGTAACTAAACCGTTTAGACCGTGCAATAAAAATTAAATAAAAAAAAACCCAACGCAACGAAGAAAAGTGCATAGAAAAAGGAATAAATAATTTCACAAACTTCCCGACGATCTTTAAAAATAAATACCATTTTAAATATTTATAAAAAAAAACAAAGTCGTCGGGGCTGCCATGCCAACATTATCATAATATATCATATACCTCTATAAATATTTTTTTTATAATGGTACTTAAATTTAAGATCGTCGGGAAGTTTGTAAAATGATTTATTCCTTTATCTTCGTTGCTTTGGGATTTTTTTTTTTAATTTTTAAATTATTAAACTTCGGTTTCTTATTTTCATGTAATATTTTCAAGTGAGCGAGACCGAGCTATCAAATGTACCTCCATATTACATTCCTACATCATATTGATATCTATAAGTTTGTTGCTCCTTGACATCTTTACGTTGGGCCGTAACCGTGCACAAATTGTAATGGACCACAGTGGCAAAAGAAATATATGGTATATATATATATGGTATATATTTAGGAAAAAAAAATTCCAAGGGCCAGGCCTATGTGGCTTTGAGTAGAGTTCAAAATTTCCAGGGTGTGGCTATCCTCTCGCTCCCATATCTCCTCTTCTTTCACAGACTTTCAACCCTTCCCTTTCCACCCCTAGTAAATGGCAGAACCGATTTTGATGTAAACCATATCTAATTGTACCTATATGTACATTGTACACGTCATATCCTGTCGTTTGATGCTCCATTTGGTTTATTTATACCCACTGTCGCCCCTAAAGTGCCCTAAATGTAATAAACGGATGAACCGATTTCGATAAAATATGACTAATTGTAATTCACACGTTGCCCTTTCATATTTTGATATGCCGCTTGAGTATATTATTTGACCACATTCGATTATTGTTCATTCCCACTTTTACCGCTGTAATCTAATAAATGGATTAACCGAATTGGATAAAAATATAACTAACTGTATTTCACCCGTTATGCACTTTCATTTGATATGTGACTTGGGTATATTTGACAACATTCGTTTTTTTCATTCCCACTTTTACCCATATGTATAATAAATGGATGAACCGATTTTTATTAAATATGTCTAATTATACTTTACACGTCATGCCCTTTCATTTGATATGTCACTTGAGTATATTTGACAAAATTCATTTTTTTTATTACCACTTTTATACCTATATCAAGTAAATGGATGAACCGATTTTGATAAAATTTGACTTATTGTTACTGATAGGTCGTTCACTTTCATTTCACTTTTACCCCTATATACCTAGGTATAATAAATGGATGAACCGATTTTGATACACTTTATCTAAGAACCAGCGTCGGAAAATATGCTGCCTAACAAAAAAACCGCATCTAATTCGGATTACCTGTTAGCGAGCTACGGTGGCACAAACAGACACACACACACACACACAGACAAACATAGCGATCAAACACTTATCACCCATCTTTTTGCGTCGGGAGTTAAAAATATAATACGACATAATTTAAAGGACATTTTATGTATAAAATTTACCTAGAAGAAAGCATAATTCTAATTTGACCCCTTCCCCCCTACTACTTCAGCTTACCCTACTCCCCCCCCACCCTTGGAGACTTTCGATATGATCACCTGGACATTTATGGGAATAACTGTAACAGATAACTTACGTTTTATTGTACACTGTACAGTGTACAATAAATAGAATGCCCAAATGTTCGCCGTGAATACTTAAATGGTCATAACTTTTTTATTTACGAACCGATTGACATGAAATAAACACTAAATGTTAAATGAAGGTTACTCCAATATATTAGTGAAAACCGCATCTAAATCGGATAAGCCGTTTCTGAGATTAGCGTGCACGAACATACAGACAAACAGACAAACAGACAAACAGACAAAAATTTTTTTAACTACAGTTTTGGGTTTGGGATCGATTTAATAATAACACCTGCTATTTTTTTTTTTCATATTTTCATTGTACAGACACCACTTTTCTAGAATTTTATTATATGTATTGATGATGATGATGATGATGGACTTACGCTTGACTTTAACTTATAGTAGCTTTTTGACCAAGCGTCGCGTCGTCCGCGTAGTTGTAGGAAAACTCGCATAGTTCCCGTTCCCGTATAGTGTGCCGAATTTAATGAAAATCGGTTCAGCAGTTTTTGCGTGAAGAAGTATCAAACAAACAAACAAACATACAAACTTCCGCATTTATAATATCAGTAGGATTATACTGTTCATACATCCGATTCAGACAGAAAGCATATTGTCGGATAAGACATACGTAAGTCAATAAATACGGAAAATTAATCTATTCAAATATCAATACAAAAAAGTGGACAACAATATCAATAGATAAAAATTAGGAAGGATCAAACAAGGCATGACCATCGAGATCAGTGTTTTACGAACCACGATTGGCATTGGTCGTGAATTGCGTGTTTGCGATAAATAAACATTACGACAAAAAGTGAGTTACCAATAATCATTTCTATTTATAAAAAAATTGCATCAATGTTTTATTGTGGCATAAAATAGCATAATAACATACAAACCAATACTTGTTTGTGTAAAGTCGGTAAATAATTATTTGAAGCAAATAATCTGCCCTAAATAAACTGGAGATTATATGAATGTGGTCATGTAATCTTGAGACGAGAGACTTTATTTTATATATGCAAAAATCTGTTTAGTTTTACTACTAGTATAGTATTATATGTATTATCTGTGCTTTTACGCACCTAAGCTGAGAGAGTTCACTCGATAAGAGGGTTCCAAGTATAAATCGTGTGTGGCCAATAAATATAAATAAAATAAATATTTTCAAATATTTTTAAAAATTTAAAAATTTTGATAAAAATAAAGAGAAGAAGAATAATTTAACTATTTAACATACTTATTAAATAAGCAACTTGAATTTTTATTGGAAAGCGTGACCTGTTAAACAGTGTCTACATATAATCTAAATATATTAGACTTTAGAGTACTAGCGGTCCGCCCCGGCTTCGCCCGTGGTACATATTTCGCAATAAAAGGTAGGTTCTTTCTCAGGGTCTAAAGATTGTCTGTGCCAAGTTTCATCAAAATCGGTTGAGAGGTTTAAGCGGGAAAGCGAAACAGACAGACAGACAGAGTTACTTTCGCATTTATAATATTATTAGTAGGGATTTAAATGTAGGTACACGATACTATAATATTATAATCGTCACGTTTATTTAAAAAGAGCGCTAATACACAAACTTAAATTTTTCATGGACATACCTACATATTTCCCGTTCGATTTCATTCCTTTCTTCCGTTTGTCACACGCGTAAGAGCTAAATATGACAAAACTATAAAAAAAAGTATATATTTCGGCTATTAGGTACAAAATTACTCTATATGTACGTAAAAAAATAAAAATTATAATATTTATATACGTATTATAAAACATAATTATATGCGTAATTACCTATCCTTAACTGACAAAAATAATGGATTTAACATGACTTATGACTTTATTTGTACAAGTAAGATTTAATTTCTTAAGTTTACATAAGTCAAAATACACAATACAATAGTTTACATAAATATAAATACACATTTACGTTGTGCAACTGAAAAGTGAAGCTTTTTAAAGAAAATTTACAGTGTTTCATAATCTTAATATTTTAGTTATTCTTTAATTACTTTGTTTTTCAGTATGATCATATCTAATAATATTATTTACTCGAAATCAGCTGATGACTTTAACAGTCCCTTGTACTCTTAAACATATAGATACTTGAGAGCTTTCGAGGAAAGCTTTATCTCTATCTTAATAAAGCGCGTAGGTACTTACTCTTTAAAAATTGACCAAAATATTATTATGTGTATTGTAATTGAGACATTATTGGTGTATCAAAAAAAATGAATAAAAAAGTTTTCAATCAATGTTCATTTGTAAAAAGAATTCATAATTTCTCAATTGAGAAATTATGAAATATTAAACATACTTATTAAATATGAAATTAAATAATAAAAAAATCTGTTCGATTGAACAGATTTTTTTTTTACTTTTTTTTTCTTTCAAATTCAAGCCAATCGCAATACTTATATTGAAATGGTAATTGCCGCTCAATAAAACCCAATAAAACTCGTTTATCAGTTTATTCATTCATTACAATGATAGTTGGTGCCTACGGTAATTTAGACTCTATTGTACTTTATTAGAAATTGAGCTACTCTTGTATTTTGGTGATGAAGTACCTCAGAAAAAATGTATTTATCAAATTTATCATAAGTTTTATGTAAGATATTGTTTACACCTCATTTGCAGATGGGTTCCTGGTATAGTCGATTACTATGGGGTGGCGACCCTGATGAAGTCAATCCTGTGTCAGGGCTGTCAAGGAGAGATAATATATATTTAGTACAAAAATCTTGGGCTGTTGTTTATGCCAACGCTTTAGCTAACGGCACGGTACTATTTAAAGGGTAAGTTTAATGTATTGGCAGATACAAACATTGAAAATGTCTCTACAATATATACGTATAACTTTACTATTTCTTCGAAACTTGATTCAATGTTTTGATAATATCTCAATGCCTTTATTAATCGACTTCAAAAAAAAGGAGGAGGTTATCAATTCGGCCGGTATATTTTTTTTTATGTATGTACACCGATTACGCCGAGGTTTCTGGACCGATTTACGTGATTCTTTTTGTGTTTGATGCGGAATGGTTTCGAGTTGGTCCCATAAAAATTTCATTCGGGTAAGTTCCAGTAGTTTTTATTTTATGAGCATTTTTGTCTGATCTCGATGACTTAATTGAAAATCTAGCAAGTAACTTTGATTCACTTCCCGGTTACCGATTGAGCTGAAATTTTTTATACGTATGTAAATTGGATAGCGATGAAAAATTATCATGACATAGAGCTGATTTGATGATGGAATCGGAAGGTGGCCATAGGAACTCAGTAATATATTGACTCAACTTTATCGAGTTTGGGCTCGTTTGATTCGTCTTGAAAAATACACTAAAAATTATTAAATAAAAATAACTAAGTTAAAAACAACCGACTTCAAAAACGGAAAAGTAAAAAATAAAAAAGATTTGATATTATTAATTACTACAGATTATTTAGATGTGCTATTTATTAAAATAGGTTTGAAGTCGGTGCCAAGCACTAAGCACTTAGTATTAAGCCCGTGTAAGCCGGTAAGTTTTACATTGGCTTGGCACCGACATCAAACCTATTTAATAAATAGCACATCTAAATAATATTATGTAGTAATTAATAATATCAAATCTTTTTTATTTTTTACCTTTCCGTTTTTGAAGTCGGTTTTTTTTAACGTAAGTAGTTATTTTTATTTTCATGATTTCAGTTATAATGATTAATTTCACAAAATATTTATCGAATTCGTCTTTATAAGAGCTTATCGCCTCCTTATTCAAAGAATAAACCTAATATAAAATATGAACTATAAAGGAATACATGAAGGTTTTGTACAATAGGAAAAAAATCTCTCTTAGATGTAAACTTTTGGTTTATCGCAAGTCATAAGATGGCAGGTACTTAAAAGAATATACATCTAATATTTCTCCCCAGGTTGTTCCAAGCGGATCCCAGAACACTGGCATTTTTCAAAATGCTCAAGAATGTCCCAGAAGAGGAATTTGGGAATAACTTTCAATTTAGAGCACATGTCCTCAATTTTATGACTTCTTTCAATCAAGCGGTGATAAATTTAGATCAACCTGAGGTGGTGATTGTGTTGATGAACAAACTGGGAGAGTCACATCGTAAACGGAGGATAGTAGAATCTCATTTTGATGTAAGTATGGTTTTAAATTGTAACTGAAACTAAATTTTTACTCATCAGCAATTAGTATGCAGAAACTCTACTGGAGGTGTGACGACCTTAAATCTTTAAGGATGGGCAGAATGTTATAAGCAAAAGGTGAATAAATAATGTACACTTGCCTGTTTCTGCTTTGAGCCAGTAAAGTACCCCTCACCATCTATTCTGCATTAAAATTTACTGAGAAATAAAAGCTATGCGACTATTCAATACTGTAATTACTTCCAGAATTATGTATTCAGTATGTGATAGGAAAATATAAAAATAGTAAAAGAATGTTGCTTTTTCAGGATTTAAAAGGAGTCTTAGTGAAAATGTTTATTGAAGTATTAAAATTGGATGAAGCCACACTCGGATCTTGGGGCAAGACTGTTGATTTCTTGTACAAACACATTTTTGAAACTTTATCCATAAACGAAATGACTAGCTAATCAAATATCTCATTACAACTGTATGTAAGTTAGACTAATTAATAGAAAATTTATGTGATATATTTTAAATCACATCCAGACAAAATGTGATTCAAAGTTAAGAAAATAAATCTTATTTTTATAATTTAAACCGTCTTTCATTTGTTCTCATTTTTTTAATCCCTCTTTTGTCAAAATATGTGTAAAAGTTAAACAAGTTTTACACATAAAAAACTAAGTTAATATCCCATCATACCTACTAGTATGTACGGCAACAATACCCTGAAACCATAAGTATTATAAACGTATATTTAACTAAATTGGAACTACAATTCATCAAAAAAAAGACATATTGCAGAAACATAGAAAGAAATACGCCTATCTTATTTAAGAGGCTCATCTCTTTTCATCATTTTTGATCATCACTTGAAGGAAAGTCAAGGAGAATTTGGAACTACTTTTATGAAAACATCGATTGATATAGCAGGGTCATTACGTTCTGACGAGGCCAAAATATTGGATAATAAAAAAGATAACAATTAATAAATTTGACGATATGATTAGATTAAAGACTGAAGTAATTAATTTAATTAGAGTTCTTGCAAACTTTACGATAAGGTTTATCTTTATTCATAGAATTTAATGAACATGTCTCTTATTTTACGAATCAGTTTAATCATTCGTGTTTCTTATAAAAAAATTTAACAACAAACATTGTTACGTGTACTACTTATACTAATACCTACTACTACCTACTATGCAAATCGATTGAATTGTGGAATACATACATACATATTATTCACTTGATGTTAGAAGCAATAATACTTATTTTGTACCTTGAAATAAAAATCACAGTGTAGATAATATTGAAGCGCATTTTTGTTTAAAGACATGCGCTGTATTCAAAGTTATGTTTGGGACTCACGGATTTTTGATGTTTACAGCCCCGCCCTCAGAGCCCGAAACGCTCTAGGAATTTTGGGAAAAAGAATTACTAATCGAAATAGACAAACTGATGTTAACAACACAAATTTTAGTAAAGCATTCGACAAGTTTTTACATCAAATAGTTTCTCAAATCAATTCTTACAATGGATAAATTAGATTAATTGATTTGAATGATCGAACTTTTTGTGTCGCTATCAATGGTTTTCACTCTATTAGGCACAGTATAACTTCAGGTGTCCCTCAGGGTTCTCATTTCGGCCCAATTCTATTTAACACATTCATTAATGAAATACTAGATTTGGTGACATGCTCACAAAGTTACATGTACATTTATGACAAATAAAAAAACTATCAAACCTAACTTATTATTCTATGAAGTAAGAATAAGCAAGTTAGTATAAGTCTTTGATTTCCAAGTTTAAAAATATTAAAATAGACGGAGAGATAATTATTTAAAGCATTGTTTTTTTTTTTGCTATTACACTTAAAGTCAAGGTTTAAACTACCACAGAGGTATTCAAAATGTGTAATTTTATACTTTTATCTAGTTATAAAGTATAAATTTACTTGTGGTTAGGTTAGGTTAGACTCGTAGAGCTAAATATAGAGAACTAGATATAAAAATTGAATCATTAAATCAAGCCTTAAATAAACTTGGGATTATATTATGACCACACGACTATATCTATGTTTGGATGTAATCCATATATGCACTGATAAAATCTGTTTAGTTTTACTACTAGTATTGTATTATAATATCAGTGGTTTTACGCGCTGTAGTCTGGAGAGTTCACTCGATAAGAGGGTTCAAAGGAAATTATAAATCATGTGTAACCACTTCTCGAATATTTTTAAACTTTTATAAAAAAGAGATGTCTTTTAAGTATAAGACATATACTTTGTTACTTTAATTTGTAAAGCGTGACCTGCTAAACAGTGACTGAATATATTAATTATCAATCTACTTACTCAATTTTATTTTTTTGGAATTTTCGCTTTCATCATTTTCAAGAAAATATAACTCATAAGATTAGTAGATACTACATATATCATAAATATGAAAGTTTCTTAACCTGGATGGATGTTTGTTACGCTTTCAGGTAAAAGCTTCTTGACGGATTTGGATGAAACTTTACAGTCATACTGATATGTAAATGAAAATTTATATCAAAGGTTAGATAATTTTATTACAAAATCAATAACATAGATGATGATCAATAACATTGATGCAACAATCGTAGTTAGACTATAAGTAGATACCAAATAAATATTTTCTCAGATCATTAACGTTATCAATACAAAAAAGTGAACAACAATATCAATATATAAGAATTAAGATGGACCAAAACAGTCGTGACCATCGAGATCAGTGTTTTACGAACCTCGGTTGGCATTAGTCGTCAATTGCGTATTTGTGATAAATAAACATAACGACAAAAAGTGAGTTACCAATCCAATCAATTTTTTTTACCTCTTCATTAATATATTATTTTTCTAGCATAATAATAGAGAAAACAAGACTTGTTGTTTAAAGTCGGAAAAAAATTATTTGTAGCAAAAAATTATATGCATTGAATAAATTTGGGATTACATGACCACAATATGACTGTATCTATATTTATTTATTTGAACATTTATTTATTTATTTAAAAACATCACTTGCTAATAATATAATTTATATATGCACTGATCATACATAAATTATACACATAGATAACATCTGCCTAGTTTTACTACTAGTATAGTATTATATTATCTGAGTTGTTTTACGCGTCTGAGTCTGGAGAGTTCACTCGATAAGAGGGCTCAAAGGAAATTGTAAATCGTGTGTGGCCAAAACATCTCGAATATTTTTTTTTTTAATTTTTATCCACAAAGAGATGACTTTTAACTATTAGTCATACTTAATATGAGTAACTTGAATTTGTATAGGAAAGCGTGACCTGCTAAACAGTGACTAAATATAATGTATATTTTTTGGAATGTTTGCTTTGAACATTTTCAAGAAAATATAAATCATAAGATACTACTAACTATAATATCATAAATGTTAAAATTTGTCAGTGTGGATGGATGTTTGTTAGTTGTTACGATCTACAAAATTAAGATCTTAAATTTTAAAACGAAACATGCAAACAAAATTTTAAATAAAAGTGCATTCATAAAGCTTACTTTTAAAATGGACTTACGCTTGACCTTAACTTATTATACATATCCGACTTAGTAAACTTATTGTCGGATAAGAAACATACGTAAGTCAATTAATACGGAATATTAACGTTATCATTACAAAAAAGTGAACAATAATATCAATAGATAAGAATTAAGAGGTCAAAACAAGTCATGACCATCGAGATCAGTGTTAAACGATCCTCAGTTGGCATTAGTCGTGAATTGCGTATTTGTGATAAACAAAAATAACGACGAAAAAGTGAGTTACTAATAATAATCATTTCTTTTTATTAAAAAATTAAAATTCGTCATCAATATTTTATTGTGTCATAAAAAAAAGAAAACAAGATTTGTATGTGTAACGTCGGTAATTATTTATTTGAAGCAAATAATCACATGCCTTGAATAAACTTGGGATTACATGACCACATGACTCTATCTATGTTTGAATATAATTTATATTTGCACTGATAAAATCTGTTTATTTTTACTACCAGTATAGTTTTGTGTTATACGTGAATTTACGCGCCTTGAGAGTTTACTAGATGTAAGGATACACTTATAAATAATATTTTCTACATTTTTATAAAAATAAATAGATGTCTTTTAACAACTTATCAGTAACTTGAATTTTTATAGCAAAGCGTGACCTGCTAAACAGTGTCTAAAAATAATGTTTATTTTTTTGCAATCACTTCAACATTTCTACACTACCTAAATATTTGACTATTAAAAATATATACTTAAAAGTATTTTAATGTTGTACATGATACTCTAATAAAATCATCACGTTTATTTAAATAAGGCACTAATACACAAACCATTTTTTTATGGAATCACACATTTATGGTTCGATTTCAGCTTCCGTTTGTCACACCTATGAGCTAAATATGACAACGATTTATTTCGACCATTATTAATTATTTCACGTAGGCAGTAAAAAAAACTTTAATATGTAGGTACATATTTAGAAACGTATTACAAAACATAATTATATGCACTTATACGTCCATCCTTTACTCAATAGTAGGGGAGCTCACTATGCGGAATTACTCGAGTTTAAAATTAACGAATTTAAAATACATATTATCTTTACATAAATTAAAATACACAAAATAATATAAATACTAATTTACAGTAATTGTGATAGCAACTGAGAAGTAGAGCTTTTTTAAACAAAACTTTCAAAGTATTTCATAGTCTTAATATTTTTGTTATAATTACTTTGTTATTCACTATGACCGTATCTAATTATATGATGTACTCGAAATCAGTTAACGTATTAGAGTCCTTATTCTTATACATATAGCATTGTGTGGTCGATGACATATAGTTATCGAGAGCTTTCGAGCGAATCTATCTCTATCTCTATAAAAAGCGCGTTTAACGAATAGCTAAACCAAATTTCGTCTTCCATACAACATACATAACGATTAACAGTTTTGTACTGTTCTAGAAATCCAATTTTACCTCTAAGCTTTAATAAACCCAAATCAACAACATTTCATCAACTGAAACACCACGCTACACGAGTATACTTCAATGTAGTGTCGAGTCAAATATTAACTCAATCGAGGCCACGTTATATTTGTTTGTGGTCAAACAAACTAAGTATCCAACACCATGTGACCGATTAACTTCATTGGAAACTCTCCAAACCTAATCCACTGTTTCGATAATCACTTTATGGGTCCATAAAGACTATTAAAAGTTCGGTAATATTTGAAGTTTAATTTATACTATAATATTAATATTACAAAACTGAAGAGTTTGTTTGTTTGAACGCGCTAATCTCAGGAACTACTGGTCCGATTTGAAAAATTCTTTCGGTGTTAGATGGCCCATTTATCGAGGAAGGCTATAAGCTATATATCATCATGCTTGGACCAACAGGAGCTGAGCAATGCGGGTGAAACCGCGGAGCACAGCTAGTTTAAGATAATGTAACGTTCTCCTATGTACGACACGTGATACGTTGAGGTTATTGTTACATCTCAGGTCTGTCTGGAAATGAATATCAAATTGTGCACATCGCACGATAAATTACTTGTATTGAAATTGCTGCTCAATAAAACCTAATAAAACTTGTTTATGAGTTTATTCATTCATTACAATGGTAGTTGATACCTACGGTAATTGGGACTCTATTGTGCTTTAGGAATTGAGCTACTCTCGTAATTTGATGATTTATAAAAGCAGAAGAAAAAATAAAACATAATTATGTATTTATTATTAAATAAGTATTGTGTAAGATATTATTAAATAGTCTACGTTCTAGTTCTGCACCTGATTCTGCCATATCCAATTGAGAAAAAATCTCTTTATTTTATTTAAATACGTATACGAGATACTTGTAGGCAATGTTAATATAAACAATAATTAATATAAAACACCTCATTTGCAGATGGGTGCCTGGTTTAGCCATTTAATATGGGGTGACCTTGATGCAATCAACCCTGTGTCGGGGCTGTCAAAGAGAGACATTTATAAAGTACAAAAATCTTGGGCTCCTGTTTATGCCAATTCTTTAGCTACCGGCACGGAACTACTTAAAAGGTAAGTTGAATGTATTCATAGATACAAACATTGAAAATGTTTTTTTTTTAAACTTTCCTATTTCGTCGACATTTACTTTTAATAATTGTATCGAGTACCCTAGAACAGAAGAAACTTAAAAATCTGGAAGCGTACAACATAAATAATATAACAGTAATATTTCATACCTACGTCTGGTGAAAGTCTAGACAAGATTCTAGAGCTATAAGCTATTTCATACGTCGTATATAAAATATAGTATCAAACAGTTAAACAAGACTTAATTTTGAAATTAAACAACCCAAACTGTTTATTTACACTAGACAAATTCTTATAACCTTCAAACTAAACAGACCGACATAATTCCCCGGGGAGACCGGGCACATTAACAAATGAAGATCTTAACAAAAGAAAAATAAATCTTCACTAGCGTTGTAGGAAATACAAAATGGAGACGAGGGAATAAGATTAATAAAGTATGCGACTCGTACTGAATACACAATTGAATCTCGACAGCGACTCACAATACCGATGCTCAATTCAATTCGTTTTCATTGCTTTGGAATAGTCTACAATGTTTCCGACGGTTATTTCGTCTGGTAACGGCTTTTGATTTATTTATGAAATGAGTATCTACTTGAAGCCAAGAAATTATGAATTATTATAGCAATGTGAGAACGTCTGGACAACGTCTATTACACGAGAATTTTGCGACTTTCCTTTTAACAACAAAAATGAACATGAAATTATTGGGTAAAACCCATAAAAGTTATTAGAATTCCAATCACACATCATGAGTTTTCTTAATATGTATGTCTAATAATGCGCGTCAAAATAGCTCAACCGGGTCAATCGGCTATTTTGAGGTATCCAAGTATGCAAACTGTCAACAGCGATCAAATTTGCAATAAACTATTCAAACAGCACATCGAGCCAATATTTACCATATATTTACGTTATACCAATATTTGTGGAGCACGTAATAAATGACTTGGTATTATTTATTTAAACATTTACATGGTTCACAAGCAATGAGATACTTTTCATTTTATGATTCTATAAAATGTTTTATGGCCCTCTTTTCATCGTTTATCGCCGTAACATCAAAAGAAAAGATGTCGAACGGTTAGCAAATTGACTGTAAACTCAAAATAAACGAATGCTCCAAAAACGTATGCAATTGTTTGTGTACATGTCTGGAAAGTTTGAGTTTCCGACTGCTGATGTTCTCGATTCAATGTTTTGATAATTTCCTGATTCCTTTGATTTCATGATTTCAGTTTTAATGATTAATTTCATGCATAATATTTATTTATTTTTCATCTTAGCAAGAACTCACGATGAGTTCTCCTCAGTCAAAAAATAACCCAATATAAAATAGGGAACTATCAAGGCGGAATAAGTACATTTAGAGGATTTTGTATGTTACAAAAAAAACTCTCTATTTACTTCATAATATCTACAAGGCGAGACTTAAAAGTGCATGAACAAATATTCTCAAAATCACTTTCTTGATTCTCAAAAACTTACTAACCTTCTTGATATTAACATCTATATATTTTCATCCCCAGGTTTTTCCGAGCGTATCCCAAATCACTGGAGTTTTTCAAAATGATCAAGAATGTTCCAGAAAGTGAATATGGGAATAACATTCAATTTAGAGCGCATGTAATCAGTTTGATGTCTTCTTTGAACCAAGCGGTGATAAATTTAGATCAACCTGAGGTGGTGATGGTGATGATGAACAAGCTGGGAGAGTCACATAGGAGACGGAAGATACAAGAATCTAATTTTGAAGTAAGTATGGTTTTAAACTGAAACTGAATTTTAACTTAGAAGAAATCAGCATGTAGAAACTATTGAATGTGTGATGACCTTAAATTTTAAGGATGGGCAGAATTTTATAAGCATAAACTTAATAAATAGCGAATAACAGGCAATTGAGTATGTACTTGCCTGTTTTTCGCTTTGAGCCAGTAAAGCGCTCCTCAGCATCAATTCTGCATTTAAGATTTACTTAGAAATAAGAGCTATGCGACTACCCAATGCAGAAATTACGACCAGAATTATGTATGTGAAAGGAAAATACGAGATAACGTTGCTTTTTCAGGATTTAAAAGGAGTCATAGTGAATATGTTTATTGAAGTACTAAAATTGGATGAAGCCACACTCGGATGTTGGGGCAAGACTGTTGAATTCTGGTACAAACACATTTTCGAAACTTTATCCAAAAACGAAATGACTAGTTAATGAATTATCTAATTTAGACTGTATGTTAGATAGACCAAATAATAGACAACCTATGTAATTATTTTTCAACACATCCAGACAAAGTGACAGATTGATCACGCAAAATACTTAGTTAAAATCTTCTTTTAAAGATACTATGTATATAAAGATAGAGTGAAAATGATACAATACACTAGATGGAGCTAACTCCATCTATACACAGCAGCTATATGTAAAAAGTATTGTAATTTAGATAAAAAGTATTGTATATGTAAAAAGTATTGATAACTAAATAACAATACTTTTTACATATAGCTTAAAAAGAAAAGGTATAACATTAAGTGAACACTTAATATATTTTATTTACTTTTTACTTTTTACCAGTGCAATATTTCAAAAATTTTGGATATACCTATATAATTTTGATACACATAGTATTTTTTACTTACCAAATACTAATTTTAATTTTAATAGGACTGCGTTCATTAATCAATGAGTTATCGGCCTATATGTAAGGGTTAGGTAGGTATATTATGAATTATATTTATTTTTAATTCCACAAAACATTCAATCTGTTTCTGTTATAATCATCATTGTTTTTATATTCGAGTCGAGAGAGATTCGATTAGAGTTTAGAAAATAAATGTTATTTTTTATTATTTAAAACCGTCTTTAATTTGTTTTGTTAATCCCTCTTCCGACAAAATATGTGTAAAAGTTTTGTAAAAGTTAAGCAAGTTTTACCCATATCAATATCCCATCATAGCTACAAGTGCAGCAGCAGTTCACTGTAAGTATAAAAATATATATTTAACTGAATCATTGAATTTGTAGTACCCTACAATAGTAT